>CAUYPK010119788.1:0-45779 GCA_963574355.1 Loris lydekkerianus
CTAGTAACCTCAACCAGAAATGATAAAGGGGAAATAACAACTGATCCCACAGAGATACAAGAGATCATCTCTGAATACTACCAGAAACTCTATGCCCAGAAATTTGACAATGTGAAGGAAATGGATCAATATTTGGAATCATACCCTCTCCCTAGACTTAGCCAGGAAGACATAGAGCTTCTGAGCAGACCAATTTCAAGCACTGAGATTAAAGAAACAATTAAAAAGCTTCCAACTAAAAAATGCCCTGGTCCAGATGGCTTCACACCAGAATTCTATCAAACCTTCAAGGAAGAGCTTATTCCTGCACTGCAGAAATTATTCCAAAAAATTGAGGAGGAAGGTATCTTCCCCAACACGTTCTATGAAGCAAACATCACCCTGATACCAAAATCAGGAAAAGACCTAAAGAAAAAGGAGAATTTCAGACCAATTTCACTCATGAATATAGATGCAAAAATTGTCAACAAAATCCTAGCCAAAAGAATACAGCTTATCATAAAAATAGTCGTATACCATGATCAAGTAAGTTTCATCCCAGGGATGCAAGGTTGGTTTAACATATGCAAGTCCATAAACGTTATCCACCATATTAACAGAGGCAAAAATAAAGATCATATGATCCTCTCAATAGATGGAGAAAAAGCATTTGATAAACTCTAGCATCCTTTTCTAATCAGAACACTGTAGAGTATAGGCATAGGTGGCACATTTCTAAAACTGATTGAAGCTATCTATGACATACCCATAGCTAATATTTTACTGAATGGAGTAAAACTGAAAGCTTTTCCTTTTAGAACTGGAACCAAACAAGGTTGTCCTCTGTCACCTTTACTATTCAACATAGTGCTGGAAGTTCTAGCCAATACAATTAGGCAAGACAAGGAAATAAAGGGAATCCAGATGGGAACAGAGCAGGTCAAACTCTCCCTCTTTGCTGACAACACGATCTTATACTTATAGAATCCCAAAGACTCAACCGCAAGACTCCTAGAAGTCATCAAAAACAGTAATGTTTCAGGATATAAGATCAATGTCCACAAGTCAGTAGTCTTTGTATATGCCAATAACAGTCAAGATGAGAAGCTAATTAAGGACATAACTTCCTTCACCATAGTTTCAAAGAAAATGAAATACCTAGGAATATACCTAACAAAGGAGGTGAAGGACCTCTATAAAGAAAATTATGAAATTCTCAGAAAGGAAATAGCAGAGGATATTAACAAATGGAAGAACATACCATGCTCATGGCTGGGAAAAATCAACATTGTTAAAATGTCTATACTTCCTAAAGCAATCTACCTATTCAATGCCATTCCTATCAAAATACCAACATTGTACTTTCAAGATTTGGATGATTCTGCGTTTTGTATGGAACCAGAAAAAAACCCTGTATAGCTAAGGCAATTCTTAGTAATAAAAATAAAGCTGGGGGCACCACCATACCAGATTTTAGGCTGTACTACAAAGCCATAGTGGTCAAGACAGCATGGTACTGGCACAAAAATAGAGACATAGACACTGGGAATCGAATAGAAAACCAGGAAATGAAACTAACATCTTACAACCACCTAATCTTTGATAAACCAAAGAAGAACATACCTTGGGGGAAAGACTCCCTATTTAATAAATGGTGTTGGGAGAACTGGATAACCACATGTAAAAAACTGAAACTGGACCCACACCTTTCCTCACTCACAAAAATTGATTCAAGGTGGATAAAGGACTTAAATTTAAGACATGAAACAATAAAAATTCTCAAGGAAAGCACAGGAAAAACACTGGAATATATTGGCCTGGGGAAAGACTTCATGAGGAAGACTGCCATGGTAATTGCAACAACAAAAAAAATAAACAAATGGGACTTCATTAAACTGAAAAGCTTCTGTACAGCTAAGGAAACAACCAAAGCAAATAGACAACCTACACAATGGGAAAGGATATTTGCATATTTTGAATCAGACAAAAGCTTGATAACTAGGATCTATAGAGAACTCAAATTACTCCACATGAAAAAAGCCAACAATTCCATATATCAATGGGCAAGAGACATGAATAGAACCTTCTCTAAAGACAGACGAATGGCTAACAAACATGAAAAAATGCTCATCATCCCTAATTATTAGAGAAATCCAAATCAAAACCACCCTAAGATACTACCTAACCCCAGCGAGAATGGCCCACATCACAGAATCCCAAAACTGCAGATGCTGGCGTGGATGTAGAGAGAAGGGAACACTTTTACACTGCTGGTGGGACTGCAAACTAGTACAACCTTTCTGTAAGGAAGTATGGAGAAACCTCAAAGCACTCAAGCTAGACCTCCCAATTTTATCCTGCAATCCCATTACTGGGCATCTACCCAGAAGGAAAAAAATCCTTTCATCATAAGGACACTTGTACTAGACTGTTTACTGCAGCTCAATTTAGAATCGCCAAAATATGGAAACAGCCTAAATGCCCACCAACCCAGGAATGGATTAACAAGCTGTGGTATATGTATGCCATGGAATACTATTCAGCCATTTAAAAAAATGGAGACTTTACATCCTTCATATTAACCTGGATGGAAGTGGAAGACATCATTCTTAGTAAAGCATCATAAGAATGGAGCAGCATGAATCCTATGTACTCAATTTTGATCTGAGGACAATTAATGACAATTAAGGTCATGGTGGGGGTGGAGGAAGGGGAGATCAGAGAGAGGAAGAAGAAGGGAGGGGTGGGGAAAGGAAGAGCAGAGAGAGGGAAGGAGGGAGGTGGGTGGAGCCTTGGTGTGTGCCACACCTTTTGGGGGCAAGACACAATTGCAAGAGGGACTTTACCTAACAAATGCAATCAGTGTAACCTGGCTTATTGTACCCTCAATGAATGCCCAACAGTAAAAAAAAAAATAAAAATAAAAAAAGAGGAAGTTAACAACTTAATGGGACATCAAGCAACTGGAGAAGGAAGAACATTCCAACCCCAAACCCAGTAGAAGAAAAGAAATAACCAAAATTAGAGCAGAATTAAATGAAATTGAAAACAAAAGGATTATACAACAGAGAAATAAATCAAAAAGTTGGTTTTTTGTAAAGGTCAATAAAATAGATAAACCTTTGGCTAACCTAACGAGGAAAAAAAAGTAAAATCTCTAACTTCATCAATCAGAAATGGTAAAGACAAAATAACAGATTCTTTAGAGAATCAAAAAATCCTTAATGAATATTACAAGAAACTTTATTCTCAGAAATATGAAAATCTGAAGGAAATTGACCAATAGTTGGAAGCACTCCACCTTCCAAGACTGAGCCAGAATGAAGTGGAAATTTTGAACTGGTCTATATCAAAAATTTCTGAAATAGCATCAACTATACAAAATCTCCCTAAAATGAAAAGCCTGGGACCAGATGGCTTCACGTCAGAATTCTACCAAAGCTTTAAAGAGGAACTAGTACCTATATTACTCAACCTTTTCCAAAATATAGAAAAAGAAGGAATACTATCCAACACATTCTATGAAGCAAACATCACCTTGATTCCCAAACCAGGAAAAGACCCAACAAGAAAAGAAAATTACAGACCAACATCACTAATGAATATTGATGGAAATATATTCAGCAAGATCCTAACAAACAGAATCCAGCTACACATCAAACAAATTATACACCATGACCAAGTGGGTTTCATCCCACGGTCTCAAGGCTGGTTCAATATACATAAGTCTATTAGTATAATTCAGCACATAAACAAATTAAAAAACAAAGATCATATGATTCTCTCAGTTGATGCAGATAAAGCTTTTGATAATATCCAGCATCCCCTCATGATCAGAACACTTAAGAAAATTGGTATAGAAAGGACATTTCTTAAACTGATAGAGGCCATCTATAGCAAACCCACAGCCCACATAGTATTGAATGGAGTTAAATTGAAATCATTTCCACTCAGATAAGGAACCAGGCAAGGTTGCCCATTGTCTCCACTGCTCTTTAACATTGTAATGGAAGTTTTAGCCATCTCAATTAGGGAAGAAAAGGCAATCAAAGGTATCCATTTAGGGTCAGAAGGGATCAAAATTTCACTCTTCATGGATGATATGATTGTATATCTGGAAAACAACAGGGTTTCTACTACAAAACTCTTAGAAGTGATCAAGGAATACAACAGCATCTCAGGTTACAAAATCACTCATAAATCTGTAGCCTTTATGCCAATAGTAGTCACGCTGAAGAAACAGTCAAGGACTCTGTTCTGTTCACAATAGTGCCAAAGAAGATTAAATATTTGGGAGTTTTCCTAACAGAGGATCCGAAAGATCTCTATAAAGAGAACTATGAAACTGTAAGAAAAGAAATAGCTGAAGATGTTAACAAATGGAAAAACATACCATGCTCATGGCTGGGAAGAGTTGACATTGTTAAAATGTCCATATTACTGTAAGCAATATACAATTTTAATGCAATCCCTATTAAAGCTCCACTGTCATACTTCAAAGATCTTGAAAAAATAATACTTCTTTTTATATGAAATCAGAAAAAAAAACTCAAATAGCCAAGACAATACTCAGAAATAAAAACAAAGCAGGAGGAATCACACTACCAGACCTTAGACCATACTATAAATCGATAGTGATCAAAACAGCATGGTACTGGCACAAAAACAGAGAGGTAGATGTGTGGAACAGAATAGAGAACCAAGAGAAACATTCAGTAGGGAAAAGATTCCCTATTTAACAAATGGTGCTGGGTGAACTGGCTGGCAATTTGTAGAAGACTGAAAATGGACCCACACCTCTCAACATTAACTAAGATAAACACTCACTGGATTAAAGATTTAAACATAAGACATGAAATTATAAAAATACTAGAAGAAAGTGCAGGGAAAACTCTTGAAGAAATCAGCCTGGGCAAATAGTTTATGAGAAGGGCCCCTGGGCAATTGAAGCAGCTTCAAAAATGCACTGCTGGGGCCTGATCAAACTAAAAAGCTTCTTCACAGCCAAGAATATAGTAAGTAAAGCAAGCAGATAGCCCTCATAATGGGAGAAGACAACTGCAGTTTATGTCTCTGACAAAGGTTTAATAACCAGAATCTACCAAGAACTCAAGACATATTAGCAAGAAAAGAACAAGTGATCCTATCTCAGGCTGGGCAAGGGACTTGAAGAGAAACTGCTCTGAAGAAGACAGGTGCACGGCCTACAGACATGAAAAAATGCTCATCATCCTTAATCATCAGAGAAATGCAAATCAAAACTACTTTGAGATATCATCTAACTCCAGTAAGATTAGCCCATATCACAAACTCCCAAGACCAGAGATGTTGGTGTGGATGTGGAGAAAAGGGAACACTTCTACACTGCTGGTGGGAATGCAAATTAATACGTTCCTTTTGGAAAGATGTTTGGAGAACACTTATAGATCTAAAAATAGACCTACCATTCCATCTTACATTTCCTCTACTAGGTATATATCCAGAAGACCAATAACATTATAACAAAGATATTTTTACCAGAATGTTTATTGCAGCTCAATTCATAATTGCTAAGTCATGGAAAAAGCCCAAGTGCCCATCGACCCACTAATGGATTAATAAATTGTGGTATGTGTACACCATAGAATATTATGCAGCCTTAAAGAAAGATGGAGACTTTACCTCTTTCATGTTTACATGGATGGAGCTGGAACATATCTTTCTTAGCCAAGTATCTCAAGAATGGAAGAAAAAGTATCTAATGTACTGAGCCCTACTATGAAACTAATTTATAGCTTTCATATGAAAGGTATAACCCAATTATAGCCCAAGAATATGGCGAAAGGGGAAAGGGAGGGGAGAGGGGAAGATAGGTAGAGGGAGGGTAATTGGTGGGATTACACCTACAGTGCGTCTTACAAGGGTACATGTGAAATTTATTAAATGTAGAATATAAATGTCTTAAAACAATAACTAAGAAAGTGCCAGGAAGGCTATGTTAACCAGTGTGATGAAAATATTTCAAATTGTATATAAAACCAGCACATTGTACCCCATGATTGCATTAATGTACACAGCTATGATTTAATAAAAATAAAAAATAAAAAAGAACAATAAAGGTAAAAATCTTTTTCCCTGTATTAATTGAAGCATTCCTTTAATTAGTTGGTCACATTTTGCTGAGTCAGAGTACAGTTAGACCTCAGAAAATAGAAATGTATTTTATTTCATGAGGTGTTTCAGCCATTTTAATTAATTAATGCTATAGAGGAGATGATGTATTGTATAGAATTATGGGAAGTGAACAAAATAATTTCAGGAGTGATAAAATGAAAAAAACATTTTGGTTTGTGATTTGTTTTCTTTTCAGAATAACTTTTTAAAAATAATCTTTCTAACGTTTAGCAGATTTATAATTTTGAGAATGTTGTGAATATTGAGATATTATAGTGTGATAAATATTTTGCTTAGTATATGAGGAAATACTTAGAGAAAAAAGCCTTAAGGACAAAGTATATCTCCTCAGGTTGATGTCTGGACGTTGCAAAGAAACAATCCTATGGGAATTTTGTCCTCTGAATTTTATGGGTAGATATCTTTGATGAGCTTAAAACATAAAGGTGATTATGGGAAATATTTATCAAGTTGGGGATTTAAATGATGAAGAATGGGATTTATATATAAGTGGGGGTTACACAGTGTGTTCACTTTGTGAAAATTCATTGCACTTATACATTTGTGATTTGTATGTTTTTCTGCATATATGTATGTTATGCTATAATAAAATTGTTTATTTAAAGGAAAAAAAAGTTTGGAATTTATTCATTTTGTTAATGTGTATTGAGGGCTTCCAAGATGCTATGACTTACAATTTTTTGTTACATATTGTATTTTTTATTAAGGATTTCTTGGGAAATTTAGCTGATTGAATATTTCCAAATTTTGGAGTATTAAATTAAAAACTAAGTTATAAAGTGTATAGCTTCCAAGAATATTTATCAAGACAAAGGACTGCTTCATTGCACTTAGAAGGGTGTAGGAAGAGTTTTGGAGATATTTCAGTGCATTTATTTACATGATAACTGTTTATTGAATATCTACTCTATGCTGGTTTATGACAGGTGCTTGTATTGTAGTGGTAACCAACATGTCCGTAGTTCTTGTTGTCTTAGAATTTACATTCTAGTAGTGGAAATTGACAACAAAAAATTATTTTAAAATGGACTTGTGGAAGTTGTTGAAGTAAGTAAACAGGATGCTATAATAGAAAATAAAGTATAAGGGATGTTGAAAAAGATGTAATTACAGAAGTCCTCCTTGAGGACTTTCTATTTGAAATGTGCTGTGGTTTGGACACTTGTCCCCTCCAACTTCATGTTGAAATTTGATTCCTAAAGTTGGAGGTGGCACCTAATGGGAGGTGTTTAGGTTTTTGGGGATGAGTGAGTTCTCCCTACTCTATTAGTTCCCTACAGACCTGGGTGTTAAAAAGAGTGTGGCACTTTCCCCCAGCCATTTCCTTCCTTCTCACCAGGTGATCTCTGTACACACTGTGGTTGGAGGCAGCCTGAGGCCCTTCCCAGATGTAGATGCCCAATCTTGAGCTTTCCAGCCATCAGATTTATGAGCAAATTAACTGTTTTTCTTTATAATTTATTCAGCTTCCTTCCTTTATAGCAACAGAAAATGGACTAAGACAAGATCTATAAGAAGGAATGAGTTTGTTATGACTTTTTTTTTTTTTTTTGAGACAGAGTTTCACTTTATCCCCCTCAGTTAGTGCTATGGCGTCACAGCTCACAGCAACCTTCAACTCCCGGGCTTAGGTGATTCTCTTGTCTTAGCTCCCTGAGTAGCTGGGACTATAGGCACCCGCCACAATGCCCAGCTATTTTTTTTGTTGCAGTTTGGCCGGGGCTGGGTTCAAACCCGCCACCCTTGGTATATGGGGCTGGCGCCCTATTCACTGAGCCACAGGTGCCGCCCTTGTTATGACATTTTATACTGAGGAAATGGCCAGAAGCTTGAGAGTTTGGATTGTTCATTGAACTCAACAAAGGCCAAATGTGGCAGTGGTTCACATTGGAGTTGGAGAGAAGGTGGAGGCTATTACTTTGCTGTATAGAACTTAGATTTCAATCTCTATATAACAGAAAACTATTGAAGTGTTATAAGCAGATGATAGATATAATCCAATTTACATTTTTAGAGGCTTGATTTTGGCTATTACAAGGAAAGTAGTTTATAATGGGACAAGATTAAAAGCATGAAGATAAATTAGGCAATTTACTAATGAGGAAGATCAAAATTTGGATTAGGATGCTGGTAATGGAGAAGTGGTGAAGCTGGAATACTGTGGACATATGTTGGAGGAAGAATTGGCTGACGTGATTGGATGTGAGGAATGTAGTGTCATATAGCATCAAAGATGACTCCTAGTTTTTGGCCTGAAGAACTGAGATAAGGCTGGTGTCATTTATTAAAATGGGAAAACTGCGTGAGAAACAAGTTGGGTGGAGGTGAGAGGCGAGGAACAAAACTACAGTATTAGACATGTTAAATTGACATGTTTATGGTAAAGAAGAACTCAAGGGAAGGGATGGGCTACAGAAATGACTGAGTGTAGTCAGTATTTGATGGTATTAAAAGATATTGGAGTAGATGAAACAATTCATGGAAAACAGAGAAGGAACAGTTGCTGGAGATGAAGGGCCTAGGTGTGCCATCATTGAGAGACCCACTGGAAGGGGAGAATGAGTGGTCAATGAGATAGGAGGAAAACTGGGAAAGTGTGATGATGTGGAAGCTGCGAGAATAGACAATTTCAGGAGGAGTGGGTAGTTACTGCGAAATGGATAGTGAAACAAGGGGAGGGCAGAAAAGGATCCATTTGCCTTTACAGTCTTGATTGCGTTGGCATCCCTAGCACCATGCACATAGACTGACATGTAATAGGCATTAAGAAAATACTGTTTCAATAAAAAAGAAGTAACAATCCTATCTATCACTGGGCAAGAGACATGAAGACAGGCAAATGGCTAACAAACATGAAAAAAATGCTCATTGTCCCTAATCATCAGAGAAATGCAAATCAAAACCACTCTGAAGTATCACCTAACCTCAGTAAGACTAGTCCACATCACAGAATCCCAAAGTTGCAGATGCTGGTGCAGATGTGGAGAGAGGGGAACGCTTTTACATTACACTGTTGGTGGGACTGCAGACTAATACAGCCTCTTTGGGAATAATTATGGAGAATCCTCAAAGAACTCCAGTTATAGCTCCCATTTGAACTCAAGTGAGAGCTCCCCTCACTACTAGGCATCTACCCAAAAGAAAAAAAAAATCATTTTATCATAAGGACATATGCACTAGATTGTTTATTGCAATTTAGTTTATAATTGCAAAGACATAGAAACAACGTAAATGCCCATCAACTCAGGAATGGATTAACAAACGGTGGTATGTGCATACCATGGAATACTATTTAACCATAAAATGATGGGGACTTCACATCTTTTGTTTTAACCTGGATGGAGTTGAAACACATTTTTCTCAGTAAAGTATCACAAGAATGGAAAAGCAAATATCTGGTGTAGTCAATACTAATATGAAGCCAGTAGACGATCTAGTTCATGCCCACATAGGAGAAAAACTCAATTCAAGTTGGGAGAGGGGGAAGGAAAGAAAAGGGAGGCAGGGATTTGGGGTGCTCCCACTGAATTTGCACAATGTGGGGGTGTAGGGCACAACTTTTGGGTAGTGAACATAATTACAAGAGGGACTCTACCTAACAAATTTAAATATGTTGATTTGGTTGTTTGTACCCTTACATTAACCTGAAATAAAAGAAAAATATTGTTGAGTAATTATATGAGAGTGATAGTATCAAAAGAGGACTACATCTTGAGTCTATCAACAATTAAAACCATACTATTTTTTATGTGAAGGTGACTTTTGTATCTATCACCAGTATATTGATGAAGGACAACCTGCGATTTTCAGGCATGGCTTCAGAAGTATCATCATGTATTGTTTTGACCAATATATCAGTTACCTCTGTCTTCCAAAAGAAAGACAAGAACAGTAGACAGTGGTTTTGAAGGATAGAAAATGTGTGTGTGTGTGTGTGTGTGTAGCATGTGTGTATGTGGTATATGTTTTATTTCGTGATGTATGCATCAGAATAGTTAACCTGCTTCTACCTAAGTTTGAAATTGTTAATTTCTAGTTTAGACATTTTATTTTATTTTTTCTTGCTAAAGTTAGAGTTTTATTAAACTGTGGCCAAGGGAAATTAGTGAGGAAGGAATTAATAGGAAAGAGATTAGTCTAATGGGAAAGGGCTCAGTCATTTTTAATAAATGTAATTTTTAGGCCATATTTCTATCAACCCAGGATCTTCTTAAAATATATCTTTTCCTCTTCTAAGAACAAGGTACTGAGCATACATTCTAAACTTAAAAGACATACATCATTTTTTAGTGTTCCGTGTAGATAGTATAAACAAAAGAAAAACAATAACATTTGTCTCTCAACACATTAGGTGGAGGAAGTTATTACACTATTGCAAAATTGGTATATATATGTGCTCTATTTTCTTTATTTACTATCTGGTATATCTATACACAGAAAACCTGTCTTCCTTCTGATACTGTGTTCAATGCATATTCTAGTCACTCCCAGTTCAGAATACTGAAATACATTCAAAATATCAATGGGTAAATAACTATTAAATTTCTAGTAGCATCCATATAGTACTTATTTATGTACAATATACCTAAATAATTTCATTGACTCTTAACAATTTTGTGAGGCAAGTGTTAACCTCTTACTCTGAGATCAGGTAACCTGTCAGTTTGACCCAAGTCCCAAATCTGGGTCTCCTGACTTAAGATACTATGTACTTCTATTTCAAGATTGCCTGCAGGTGGTGGTCATGCTTCTGGCTCCACACCCAGGGTCCTGAGGAAAGCAGATGAGGACACATGGACACAAAGTGGGGACTACTTATTTTTTCTCCCTCATTTCTGGACATTTATTCGTTTAAAATTGCTGGCAAACAGCACATCATAAATGACTACTCCACATATATAAATAGTGGCTTCTGTTCCAAAATTAATAACCTAGATTTCTAGATCATTACCTTGGCTGTATCTTAATAAATAGATTATAATTCCCCATCAAATTAAATTGCATGGTCTTGGAGGAGCAGTGAAATAAGAGTTTTAATTTCTGGAGGAGGCTTTCTGGAATTGGCCCTTGTGCTGTCAAGCAACATTAGAAGTTATTGATATTGCAAGTTAAATTCTTTTAGTGTCAGCTGTTGGTCCTTCAAAAATGAGGGCTTGGCATCTGTTGAGCCTATTCTTTTAGAGTTTTCTAAGTTGGAATCTTGTATTGCTTTTAATGAAAACGTGTAGTAAAACCCTCAATTCTGAGACTATCACCTATACAAAGTTCAAATACTGTTAATGTCCTTTAAGGGAGAATTGTAACATTTGGGACTGAGACCAGCATTTATTATGATTAACAGTAACATGAGTCTTTCAAGTGCTAAGTGGTAGTCAACTTCTGAATCTCTAGGTGGAAAAATTGGGCTTTCTTGGAAGTAGGTGCCACATGTGTTGTTTAATCTTAATTTGAGACTTGTACCATAAATAATAAGTAGAGTTTTGTGAATGAGTAACTTGGCATTAGAGAGATAGCAAATGTATATAATTTATAAATAGCTCAGCTTAGAAACCAATGTTCTGCCTTGCTAGTCACAAAGAAGAATGATGTTACAAGAATCTCTCACATATTTGAGGGAATAGAGCTATTAGAGAGTTTAGGACATCATAAAAACTGATGATAAAGAAATGAAAGTGTCTGAAGAGTGATGTGTCATTTTGCACAAAAAGAAATTGAACATAAAGGTCCATATTTAGCGAATCTCTAAAACAGAAACCATAGATAATGAATGTAACAGTACCTTAACTCCTATCAGTTTTCTTGTTAGAGTCTTTTAAAATATATTATATTGTCTACTCATCTAGAGAGTGATGTTTGTCATATTTATTTTCCAGGATGGAAGGAGGAATGTCTAGGAAATGAGAGTTTAAACTTGCCTATTGTCTTTGTTTTTTTTTTTTTTTTTTATTGAGATAAGAGTCTTGCTTTTTTGCTCCATTTAGAGTGCAGTGTCTCACAGTAACCTCAAACTCAAACTCTTGGGCTTACGCCATCCTCCTGCCTCCACCTCCCAAATAGCTGGAACTACAGGTGTGTACCCCGAGGCCTGGCCCATTTTTTCTATTTTTTAAGTAGAGATAGGATCTTGCTCTTGCTCTGGCTGCCCTCGAACTCCTGCCCTCAGGTGATTCTCTTGCCTGGGCCAGAATGCTAGGATTACAGGTGTGAGCCACTGTGCTTGGCCTACAGTTGTCTTTTTATAAGGGGAAAAATATAACCTGTCCTGTTAATGCCAAATTAAAATGGCAGATGCACTCTGTGAACATTATTTAGTCAAAATGAAACCTGTATTTGAAATATTTGAATGAAGTTAAACTCACCCTAAGATGTATGAAATAAATTCATGTGGACAACAGAATATTACACAGTATAGAACAGTGGTTCTCAACTTTCCTAATGCTGCAGCCCTTTAATATAGTTCCTGTGGGTCGTGACCCACAGGTTGAGAACCACTAGAATAGAGGATGAAGCCCTGGGTAAGCAAATAATGGGATCACAGTGATGATTCTGGTTTTTCTGAGCTCTATTATATTTTAGTTCCTTTTGTCCTGACTTCTTATGTAATCTTGGGAAAGATGCTTAACTTTCATGGATATTCATGTATCTGTTAAGTGGAAATTATAATCGTCTCTCACTATGATGAAGAGTATACAGTATTTCCAAAATTTATGAGATTTGTCTCCTTTAGAGATTCTTAATTAGCAAAAGTTATAATACAATTTTTTAAAAAAAAGTTTTTGTTTTTTTTTTGAGACAGAGCCTCAAGCTGTTGCCCTTGGGTAGAATGCTGTGGTGTCACAGCTCACAGCAACCTCCAACTCCTGGGCTTAAGCGATTCTTTTGCCTCAACCTCCCAAGTAGCTGGGACTATAGGCACCTGCCACAACACCTGGCTATTTTTTTTTTTTTGGTTGTATTTGTCATTGCTGTTTGGGAGGCCCAGGCTGGATTTGAACCTGCCAGCTCTGGTGTATGTGTCTGGTGTCTTAGCCACTTGAGCTACAGGCGCCAAGCCAAAATTAAAATTTTATGCATGGAAGGATATGCAGAAATTTTGACCAACAATTTCTAAAACAAACAAAAATTGTAAGAGCTTCAAAGAAAATCTTTTAGGTAGGAATAATACTGGTAAATATAGAAAATAATTATCTTTGGACAGAGATTAGCTTTGGATTAGTTTGGAAAGAGATGGTTTAGCAAGATATTTTGGTTATCTATTGTTTTAAAATTTAATGGCTTTAAATACAGTCATTTGTTAGCTTGTAAATCTGGATCAGCATTTTCTACTGGGGTCAGTACAACTGATTCTTCTACTGGTCTGTCTTGAGATTGGTCATTCAAATGGGTGCTGTCCTGTGTGGTTCATTTGAATCTGGATGGGTTGTGGTGGTCTCTTTCACTTGACTGGTGTTGCTGCTGGCTTTTGTCTGGGCTTCTCTCCTCTTTCTGATTTTTTAATTTCAGGGAGACTAGTCTGGGCTTCTTCACATGGAAGTCTCAGGTGTCCAAAAGGGCCAAAGCAGAAACTACAGGGCACCTTGAGGGCATAAGGTTGAAGCAACTTCTTTCCATTTGTCAAAGCATGTCACAGCCAGGATTTAAGGGGTGGGGAAACAGATTGATGGGATGAGAAGAAAGTCACAATGCAAATGCTGTTTGTACAGGGCTGTGGAGAATTATTATTGCCTTATTTGTACACAACTTACAACACAAAAGCGAGGATAAGGTAAAGAATTAGGTAATATAGTTTACTAGTAAATTTTAAAATTTAACATAGAAGAGTTATAGCATGAAAAAGGAGTGAAGATGACCCTAAACAGTTCAAGATATAAATAGGAAAGACTCAAGACAGTTTAAGTTTTTAAAAAACATATGTATATATTTTTGGAATAGAAAAATAATTCTTATTAATGGCTTTTTGATATAACTGATAAAGTAGAAATACACTGTGAATTAAGAGGTAGAACTTAGGAAAGATAGCCAATAGAAAAGTAAAATGATTCTTACATCTTCAGGTATTCAGATTATGGATTCTTGGGATCAAATGGTTTGCTATAAAAGAGAGAAAGCAAAAGAATTTACAAAAGGGAGAATTCTGAAACAGGAATTTTTAAGGTAGTTATGAAGTAAAGGATGAATATCATTTTGATATACATCTTTATGTAATAGTCACTGGCCATTAGTATTCCTAATGTTTTCCCCAGTTTAAACTTTTATTGCAAAATTCCCATATTTCCCATCTGGATAAATATTTGGGGGGGGGGGGAACCCAGTAATTGTAGTTGGTGAGGATTCTGGGAAGATAGCAAGCGGAAGTGGCTTGCTCTCCTGCCCCTTTCAATTCTACTTTATCTTCCTCTTTCCTGACCCAAACCACTCCTAGGTGCAGGTGAAATCCCAAATGTGTGGAAGTTTAGGGTGGGGAGTGGGGAGCAGATGGGAGCTTTCTTCCGGGGCGAGGCTGGGCTTATGCTGGAAACTGGCGTCAGATGAGTCCCATGGGAGGATGAGAATGCATTGAATACACTGATGAGCTTCACTTCCATATAGTGGGGGTCTCCTGGGAGGAAAATTGAACATTGCCTTCACCACATTGGGTTTATGTGTATGTGTGTTCCATGAAAGACCAAAGAGAAAATCAACAAATTGTCTCTGAGGCTGGGTTCTGGCAGCCTGCTTGCTGTTGCACTGCTAGGTCACAGCAGTGGAGACCACTGTGCCCCCCACCACTCACAGAACTATAGTTGCATGGGCTCTCAGCAATCAGACCTGAACCCCCATGATGTAACAAAGAAAAATGACGGCACCACAGTTGGAGAAGGCAGTCCACAAGAACAGATAGAACGTGTGCTCAATGTGATCAAGCAGTAACCAGAGACAGATGACAATATGACAAAAAATAGAAAGAGCACATACGGAGATGTAAATGCAGCCCAAGAAGACTTTCTAGAGATGAAACACGCAGTTTTCCAATGAAACACTTCAGTAAATGAATCAAAGGAGATGATGATCATTCTTGAAACTTGAATTAGTAGTTTAGTTGGTCTCTCCTAGTTGGGAGACTTTGAAAATACAGAACAAAAATATAAAGGATGGAAATCATGAGAGAAAAATAGATCCAGGAAATACAACATGTGAGTAACAGGAGAACCAAAAGGAGAAAAAGAAACAGATGGAGGACAGGTAATAATTAAATAAATATAAAGAAACAAATTTTCTGAGCTTAAATCAGGACTAGAATCTGTAAATTCAAATAGCTCCTTAAGTTCTAGGTAAGTCTGTGAGAAAAAGATATCGCTGCATATATTAGAAAAATTCTTGAATTCAGAATATAAGGGGTAAAAATCTGAAGAAAGAGCAAAAATTACCTCTCATGAAGAAGTTTCAGACCAAAAGTAAATTTTTCATCTTGTGACACAGGAAACTGGAGAGTCGTGTAGTAACTTCCATAGACCACGTAGAGCAAAACTAGCAGCCTGGAAATCCCATGCTTAGCTAAACTGTCATTTTCTCTGTCAGGAGGGAAGAAATTTATTACTATGTAAGAATTCAGAGATATCATCACCCAATTTTTGACAAAAATACTCAAGAAAATAATATCAAACAAAAATTAACTGAACAAAAAGTTAACTAGAACCACAGATCTTGAGATGAAGGAAGATAATAGGAGGGAAAATTTTTGAATTTGATCAATTTCAAGTGACAAGGAAGGAATAACTTCAAATATAATCTTTACATTAAGTGTGAATAAACTGGAAAAATTCACAAATTTTTAAAATTCATTAAATGTTTTAATTGGATTAAACAATTGTTAGACTGAGTTAAAAAGCAAAATCCAGTGACATGTCATTTATGAGAAACACTTGAAACCAAGTGATTGAAGATGGAAACAAAGGATAGACAAATGTCCCGGGCCAATGCAGAGGGTTAGTAGAACTAATAATATTAGGGTTAAATTAGGTGGTATTTGACTTAAAGGCATAAGTAGGATAAGAAAGACTATATAATGATTATAAGAGGCAGAGTTTGTGAAGATAAAGCTGTATATGTAAAATTACACAGGTACTAAATCTGTAAAACAAAACTAGTAGAAATGTGGATGTAGTTATGGTGAAATACTTTAATAAACTCCTCTCATTTGTTTCAACCTGTTACACCTTTGTACATACCTTGAAGGTAGAAAAATTGAATAAACAAAAAGTCTATCAAATAACTATACTAGAACTTTATACCCCTTGAATACAGAATATTCTTTTTGGAATACTTAGCAAAATTTGTAATATATTTGACTACAAACAGTAGTCAAGTAAATTCAAAGGAAAAGATATACATATATATGTGTATATATATCTTTATACGTATATATAGCTAGATTTTGGTTCTCTGATTACAATCCATTAATACTAGAAATAAATAACAGAAGGTAGTAAAAAGGAATCTTTACTATTTAGAAATCAAAAGTTATGTCCAGGTAGGGTTTATTCCAGGAATATAAATTAAAGAAATCAATAATTGGAGTATAGTCTATTCTACAAGCTATGGGATAGATAGTGGAAAGTTTACAGCCCTTAAATATTTTTGTTATTTAAGAATAATGGCAAAATGAATTCTTACTACGAAATGAGGAAAAAGAAAAAACAAAATGAACTAAAATAAATTAGAAGGAATAATGAAGATAAAGGTAGAACCTAAGGAAATAAAAAATAATAGGAAGGATAAATATGTATAATAACTGGTTCAATAAAGTACAATAAAATAGATACAAAGATTTGTGTCAGATTAGGAAATTAATAAAGAGTGGAAGACTAGAGGTGAGAGAAGGAATGTAATCAGAGATATAAGAATGATGCAAACAAGATAACAAAGAATCTATTCAGCTCTATGGCAATGAATTTGAAAAACCAAAAGAAATGGATTTTTTCTTTGCTAAATACAAATGTCTAAAAGTGACTAAGGATGTAAAGGAAAATTTGAGTAGGACAGTAAGCACAAAAGAGATGGAAACATGATTAAAGACCTACCATTGAAAATGGTAATGGGATCATATAGGCTTATAGTTGAGTATTATGTAACTTTTCACAAACAACTTATTTTATCATTATTTAAACTGTTTGAGAAGAAGATGAAAGGCCCCTGATTCATTTACAAAATAGGCGTACAGTTAATACCAAAACCTGACAGTGCACAAAAATGTCTAGAAATCAATTTAATTTTGAGTCTGGATCCAGAGATTCTAAATAAACTATTTTGTATATTTCTATATTGTGTAACCCAGCTATGTCCAGGTAGGGTTTATTCCAGGAATACAAATGAAAGTTAGAAAACCACGTGATCACATCGGTAGATGCTGAAATTAGTAAAATGTATAAACACTACTAATGAAAACTATAAGAGAAAGATAGAAAGAAACCAACCCTTTAGATTGGCAAAAACTTAAAAGTTTAGTGATTTTTGATGGTAGAGAGAGGAAAAATAGTTATATTATCAGTTGAAATATGTATTATAGCCTTTTTTTGGAAAGCAATCTGGCAGCATAGGTTAGAAATAACCAGGAATTCAACTCTTTGTTCTCTTAAAGAAACAAACACATCCATGTGTAAGGATATGTATGACAAGGTTGTGTTTTACAGTAGTGTTTGCGCTGGGGGGAAAATGAAGATAAATGAATGCTCAGCAGGAGAGGAATGGTTAGATATATTACAGTACAGCCAAATGGAGAAATATGCAGCGGTTATAAAAAGGAATTTAGGGCTTTATAAGTCGAATTGAGTTTTTTTTTTTTTGTTTGTTTGTTTTTTTTTTTTTGAGACACAGTTTCACCATGTCACCCTTGATAGAGTGCTGTGGTGTCACAGCTCACAGCAACCTCAAACTCTTGGGCTTAAGTGATTCTCTTGCCTCAGCCTCCCAAGTAGCTGGGACTACAGGTGCCTGTCACAATGCCTGGCTATTTTTTTGTTGCAGTTGTCATTGTTGTTTAGTTGGCCCAGGCCGGGTTCGAACCTGCCAGCCTGGGTGTATGTGGCTGGTGCCCTACCCACTGAGCTACAGGTGATCCCAAATTGAGAGATTTTAATGAGCTGTTACTAAGTAGGAAAAGCAATGTATTGAAAACTGAGTATAATATACTATTTAATAACAAGAAATAGACAAAGATTGTGTTTATTTGTGTCTTTACAATTGAATACCCATGGAGATACATAGATACTCTTTAAGTTATGATGAGGGTTATATCCTGAAACCTACTGAAAATTGAAAATACTGTTAAGTTGAAAATACATTTAGTACATCTACCCTGCTGACCATCATAGTTTAGCCTACTTTAAATGTGCATGGGACACTTACCTTAGCTTACAGTTGGGCAAAATCATCTAACAGAAAGCCTCTTTAAAGTTCAGGGAAAACTCTTGAAGGAGTTGGTGTGGGTGAATATTTTATGAGGAGGATTCCCCAGGTAATTGAAGTAGTACCAAAAATACACTACCAGGACCTGATCAAACTAAAAAGCTTCTGCACAGTCAAGAACATAGTAAGTAACGCAAGCAGACTGCTCTTAGATTGGGAGAAAATAGTGGCAGGTTATACCTCCGATAAAGGTCTAATAACCAGAATTCACAGAGAACTCAAACATATTAGCAAGGAGAGAACATGTGATTCCATCTCAGGGTGGGCAAGGGATTTGAAGAGAAACTTCTCTAAAGAAGACAGACGCACAATCTACAAACACATGAAAAAAGGGTAATTTCTTTCTTAATTTCATCTATGACCTAGCTACCAGTCTGAGAAGCTGCATTTTAAAAATAATCCCAGGCCCATTTGGAAAGCACAGATTTTTTTTACCTTCTTTATACAGGAGGGAGTAAATTTACTTTGTGTTAAAAAAACACCAGTTTCCAAGGTGAAGTGTTCCCTGCATTTCACACAGTCAATGAATGTATGTGTTTAGAACAGATAGCATCTTTATGGTTTAAATTAAAAATGAAAGATATTTGTCACTTCTATTTCATTTCAATATTCTTTTTCTACCATTAAATTTCATTTTTCAATTATATTCATATAGTTAGGCTAGAGAATTATCATCTATTCACTACACACATGCCTGTGAAATTATTATATAAAATATGTATTTTCTTTTTGAATCATTTTCTTTTAGGAATTGTATAAAAACCAAACTAAGAGAAACAGTCAGTAAGTAAGAGAAATGGATCGAAAGGCCTTTGACTACATTGAATATAAAACCTCTTTTCTATAGTTCTTGCCAACAGAATTTTTTCAATATGCTACTATTGCAACCTGAGACTGAAGTGTGACTTTTGTTTTCAGAGAATATTGTATCCAAGCCAAGCTATTGTGGTGCTTAAAAATTATTATACATTGCACACCATCTTCCTTGTCAGAGGAAATTCAGTCTGATGGAGTCAAATGACTTGGGAATCTAGATGATTAATTGCTATCCCCTCCCCTTCCCTACTGGTACAAGAATCAGGAAACTAAAGTTTTACTCTCTTTACTCAATCTGATCAAATGCTCTGACATTTATAAGAGTTGTCTGATGAGATAAACCTCTGTATCTGATAAATCTCACAAACTGTCACAAATTTCATCTTTCAGTATTTTCCAGTCTTTATTTCACTAGTCACAGAACACATAGATTATTACCTTTCTCTTATGAAAACAAAATTTTCACCCCCAAAAAATTATTTTTAAGTTTCCAATGAGTTGTGAGTTTTGAACCATAGTCATATAAGTTTTTAAGACATTACCAGATGAGAAGTGAAATAACAGGTTTTATTTCAGAAGAAGAACTTCAATGACCAAAAGAGAGAGTAAAATATCCCTGGTAATAGAATTCAGCTGTATATTCTATTCTGCACTTAGTATAATAGATTTCTCCAAACGTCACCATAGATGAAATAGAGACAACCTGGGGAAGTTCTCAGGTTGTCATATATATCTCTCTGAGAATGTAGCAAGGTTAAATAGAAGATATGCTTAACTGTTCCCCCAGCTTAGTTCCAGCATTGGCAAAGATGCAGTTGTGAAGTGTAATTACTTAATCATTAAGCTTACTCTGGGAAGAAAATATATCACAAATTTCCCTTACCAGTGTGATGTCTAATTAACTCTTTGAATGCAAGGCTTTTCAAACTTAATTTAAATTTCTACTTTGTATTATTTCTTGGATACTGCCTTTTGTAATTGTGCTGCCTGCATTATTAAAATTCCTAGAGAGTTTTTCACACAGTGCTGAGCACCTACTGTAGGCACTAAGGAACATGCAGATGGGAAAGAGATTTCCCAAACTCAAGGAGGAATAGAGGACTGTTAAACCAATATGCATATTATGTGAAAAATGTCATCTGAAATATATATTTAAAAAAAAGATAAGAAAAAATAAATAGGGAGGTGTAGGCAGGATGGCCAACTGGAGCCAGTTTTCCACAGAGGCTCCTGCCCAGAAGGAGAGTTAAAGAACAGAAGTTTAGCAAGTAAGCTGATGGTTTGGAGTTGAGCCAAAAAAGTAGGTTGAAGAATGCACATCAACCCTGCTGAGGTGAGCTGTGACCCCAAGGAAACAAACAATAGGTACAAAATCCATCACCAAGCAGATAGGACTCACCTCACCCATGAAATTGGCTCACAGTATATGACATACAAACAAGTGAGCAGAGTTTGGATCCCCTCCTATTTTATCCCATGGGAGAGACCCTCTGAAAACTGGAACTCCTTCCCTAGAAAGGCCTTATAAACGTGCCATGGTACTCTCCCACCAGCCATAAAACTGTATAAAACTGTATATATTCACTACCTGCAATTTTGAACTCCCAGCACTCTCCTTCACTCTCACCCTGAGGTCTGGAGGCCTGTCCTGCATGGAGTCCAGATTCTTGGGCATTTTCTTGAGAGGTGTGGACAAGTCATGAACTGTTGCAAGTCTGTGCTGATTCTGTGGCATGGGAGTAAGGGGAAAATGGTGAACTGAGGCTGAGGGCACCAAATGGGAGAGGGAAAGGCGGTGCCCAGAAGCACACAGCAGCAGCAGCAGTGGCAACAATAGGGCCCACACCCCTGGGGATATTTTGAAGAAACATGCCCTGCCTCTGTGGGTAATCAGAGGAAGATGGGCATCTTCTCTGGTGGCAGCCACTGGCAGAACAGATATGCAGTGGAAACACAGGCCCCATGAGTAAAAGGTATGCCTGAGGCAGTACCTGCCTGGGAAGAGTGTAGAGACTGGAATACATGTGTGCAGTGATGGCATATTCCCAGGGCAGAGCTGAGCCAGGACTGCTTTAGTGAGCGTAAGATGCACCTGGCCCTCAGGGGATCAAAACTGAGACAAAAGCAAGTGGGAAACCGAAAGTGAGTCTGAGGTCTAACCTCACCTGCCCCAACACAGACTGCAGCTAAGACAGATACCCCAGCTCCAGCAGTGGCAAAGACCAGGGCTGAGTCGCAGTTTCTGTGAAATCAAACAGCATCTGATCCAGGAATATAGCCAGGACAGAAACAAATTCTGTGAAATTGTTCTGTTCTGTCAGCAACATCAATCAGGGGTGGGGGTGGAACTAGTGAACTTCCCCAGCCTTCATAATGTACACAAGGTTGTCAGGCCTCAGGTCTCCCTGCAGGATAGTGGCAGAGAATGGCAGCCTGGACAAGGAGACATTGATCTCCTGTGACTCAGGCAGATGAAAACCCCTGCAGCATCATCTCATTAGAGGGAACTGGGTCACAACCCTGTGGGGTTACCAGCAACTGGGTGTGACAGAGGTGCAAGGTGGGGAAGGAGGCATCAATCTTCCCAGACTAATTCATTTGCTGGGTGGGTTCTTCTGACCTCATGAGCACTGGAGCAAGTCATACTTGAGCTAGCAGATCCCTGGTATCTAGTTGCTGGAGACCTTTTGAATTCTACCTGAGACTGGTGCTGACTGGGACAATTGGTTTGGACCTCGTGAACATGGCCAATCACCTGAGGACTATCCAAAGTGTTACCCTGGGTGTATGTTTGTGGGAAGGTTTGATTTTCTTTTTCCTGCTGTTGCCTGTGGGGGGAGGGGTGACTTAATTTCTGTTATTTCTCCACAGCTGAGACTTCAACCCAGAGTAACTAATTCACTAGAGTAGGACAGCGACCAGCTAAAAACAATACAGAGCTGTTTAGCCCCACTACACTAAGCAGGACCCCAATTTCTCAGGCCATAGCACTGTGCGGATCCTTTGCAAAGCTCTAGGGGAAAAGGTCCAGAAACCAGTTCCAGCTCTTGGGCAAAGGGCTGGTTAATCCCTTCTCCAGGAGCCCTCAATCCAACTTCACCTTATCTGCTCATCTAGCCAAATGATGTAAAACAATCATGGGATGGAATAAGTAGAAAAACTCCAGTAACATGAATTGATCTATTCTGGAAAGTTCCCAGTAGAGAAACAAAGACAAAATCACCAAAGATTTTGACACACTGAGACAAGAATTTGCAGCCCTCAAAGATCTGAGAAATACAGTAGAATCCCTCTGTAACAGAATGGAACAGGCAGAAGAAAGGACTTCTGACATTGAAGACAAAGCTTTTGAATGCTCTCAAGCAGTCAAAGAGGAAGAGAAGTTGAGAGCAAAAACAGATCATTCTCTCAGAGAGCTCTGGGATAATTTGAAGAAAAGTAATATTCCTGAATGTGAGGAAGCTGCTTCGCTTAGGCACAGAGGCTCTTCTTCATGAGATTATGAATGAGAACTTTCCAGACAGGCCAAGACATTCTGAAATTCAGATAGCAGACAGTTTCAGAACCCCAGCATGACTCAACCCAAATAAAACATCTCCTAGGCACATTATAATTTATTTCACCAAAGATAAAATAAATGAGATTGTCAGAGCAAGATGACAGCAGAGTAACAGCTTCCCTGCAACTGGGCACCATGAGTCTGGGGAGAAAAGGCATCTCTGGCTGGTGGGATCTGCTTATAATCATTCCTTTGAGGACACAGAAAGTCAGTGAAAGACTTCTGGACCCCAAGAAGAGGACAAAAACAGTGGAAAATTGGCAATTAATTGGTTGCAGGTGTTCAATTGGTCTAATCTTGCAAGCAGCTGTAAGTATATCAGCAATGAGACTGCAAACTGGAAAGGCCTTACGTGTGAGCTGTTTTGGTGTTTTTGGACTTGGCACTCATTTGAACTGCCTTAGGGAGAGCTTGAGCAGGAGTGCAGAGAACTTTGGGCATTGTCTAGGGCCCAGACTGAGTTGCTGAGCCAGACATAGCTAATAGTGTTTGGCTGTGGACTCCAGGGAGCCTTTGTGAGAGAACAGCCCCAGAAAGCTCTGCCCTCAGGGTCACAGAGCAAGTATCCAGCAAGAGCTAGTAATTCGGTGACTGAGCAGCCTAAAGGTGGGGTCTGAGCCAGCTTACAGCCTTAACCCTCAGGGGCAGAGTGAGACTGGTTTTGGCACACTGGGTAAGTGGATAGCCACTTCAGCAGTGATCCCAGTGACAAGCACTTTCCTGGGAAAGCTTCTGCTTAGCCACGTTTAGAAATTTAAAGTACATTTTAAGAGGGCTAAAGAGAAATTTAGTGTCTCCACCCTGTTGGGTGTGAGAAATCAGCACAGGCTTCCAGTCATATCAGTATTGTGATTAACATCTCGTACCCCAGAAGACCACCTGTTACCCAGACACTATTCAACAATATATATATATATATATACTGCTTTGTTTTCTGAGTTTTTAATTTCTTTGTTTGTTGATTTTTTTTGTTGTTATTGTTTTCTTTTTCAATTTAAACCTTTTTCCTACAGATTTTTTTGTTTATTATTCTTTGTTTCTTTTCTTTCTCCACTTTTCTAGTTTAAATACAATTTCCCATTGCTGCAGTTTTCAATAATTAGAACTTCATTTTTGCTAGTGTTTCCAGCCCTATTATTTTGTTTTCCACCAATTTTATCCCATAAAGTTTTCTATTTGCTTGTCTTGGTTTGATATATAGCATTTTTGCCTTTCCTCTTTGGTGGAGGTGGGGTACTGTGTCCTATTAGTTTAGCAAAAAGCTGCTGACCTCAAGGGAACCACCCAAACCAGCACCTCTAAAGGTTGATTTTTTTTAAGGTTGTGTACCCTAATAGGTGTACCCTACTGTACACCTATATTGCTCTGTCTCCCTCTTTCTGTGCCTCTCTTCTTTGTGTCAGTATTCCCTTTTACACACCCCCTTTCCTTTCTCTATTTTCTTTTATTTCTTTTATTCCTTATTGCTCTTCAACCTTCTCATCCTTCTGGTTCTGTACCAAAAAGATTCAATGAAACCCTGGTCCACAGGCACAGCAACATAGGAGCAAGAGGAAGTGAAAAAAAAAAAATTACAGCAAACAAACAGATAAAAGAAATCACTCATGAGGAAGAATCAGCAGAAAACTCCTGGAAACATGAAGAACCAGTCCAGAAGAAACCCTCCAAGAAACCATGAGGTAGCTACTGCAGAGAATTCCACCTATAAAGAAATATTAGGAATGAAAGAAAGTGAATTTAGAATAAACATGATGAAAACAATGAAGAAAATGATTGAAACAATGAAGGAAATTGCTAATAAAGTGGAAAATAACAAAAAGGAAACCCAAAAACAGAACCAAATAAGAGATGAATGATATAAAGAATATAGAAAGGATATAGCAGAACTGAAGGAACTAAAGCAGTCAATTAGGGAACTTAAATATGCAATAGAATGTATCAGAAACAGGGTAGACCATGCAGAAGAAAGAATTTCAGAAGTAGAGGAAAAAGTTCTTGAGATAACTCAGATAGTAAAAGAGGCAGAAAAGAGGAAAGTGAAAGCAGAACTTTCACTGACAGAATTATGGGACTTTATGAAGCGTTCCAACATACAAGTTATAGGAATCCCAGAAGGGAAGAAGAATGCCCAAGAGGAATGGAAGCCACACTAGAGAATATTATAAATGAAATTTTTCAAAATATCACCAAAGATTCTGACACATTCCTTTCAGAGGGACATCAAACCCCAGGTCACCTCAACTCTAACCGAGCTTCTTCAAGACACATTGTGATGAACCTGTTCAAAGTCAAGACAAAAGACAAGATTCTGCAACCTGCCAGGAGTAAGTGCCAGTTGACCTACAGGAGCAAGTTCATCAGAGTGACTGCAGACTTCTCTAATGAAACTTTCCAAGCAAGAAGACAATGGTCATCTACCTTTAATCTACTTAAACAGAACAATTTCCAGCACAGAATGCTATGCCCTGCTAAACTAAGCTTTAAAATTGATGGAGAAATAAAATCATTTACGGATATACAAACATTGAGGAAACTTGCCTCTCCAAGACCAGCTCTACAGAAAAAAGCTATTTTACACACTGACCATCACAATGGATCAGCAGCAAAGTAAGAACTCAGAAATTAAAGGACAGAAGCTAACTTCCACACTGATGCAAAAGATAAAACTAAGCAATGGACTCCCACAAAATAAGGTGAATATATTATAACCATACTTATCAATTATCTCAATAAATGTTAATGGCTTGAATTTCCCACTGAAGAAACATAGATTGCCTGACTGGATTAAAAAACACAAGCCATCCATTTGCTGTTTGCAAGGAACACACCTAACCTGAAAAGACAAATTAAAACTCCAAGTCAAGGGTTGGAAGACAATTTTTCGGGCAAATGGAATTCAGAAGAAAAGAGACGTTGAATCTTATTTTTGGATACATGAGAATTTAAAGCAACTAACGTCAAAAAAGACAAAGATTGTCACTTTATATTGGTCAAGGGAAAAATAAAAAAGACATTTCAATTCTAAATATTTATGCACCCAATTTAAATGCTCCCAGATTCTTGAAACAGACTTTATTCAGTCTGTTAGTATCTGATGTCTGATAATACCATAATAACAGGGAAATATAACACTCCTCTTACAGTAAAAGACTGAAACTAGACCCACACCTTTCCCCACTCATAAAAATTAATTCAAGATGGATAAAGGACTTAAATTTAAGGCATGAAACAATAAAAATCCTCAAAGAAAGCATAGGAAAACACTGAAAGATATTGGCCTGGGGAAAGACTTCATGAAGAAGACTGCATGGCAATTGCAACAACAAAGGTGCAGTGGCTGAGGGAGAAATTCTTTTGCTGTCTGGATATCCTCAGATTTGGTCTGAGCTCAGGTGAAACTTTCTTCACCTGTTTTGAGCACCTGAGGCAGGCAGACCTCAGCTTCCCCTGCTGGATGGTGGTAGACTGTGGTAACCACGAGGAGGAGGCCATGACCTCACTTTGACTCTGACTGGCACATAGCCCTGCCACATTTGTTTGTTGAACAGAACAGGGCCACAGATCCTGGGTTAACAGAGACCATTTGTGGGCATACTAGAGATTGGAACGACCAATGTCCAGTGGTGAAGAACGACCAAGGTGGGGTAAGAGGCATCAACCCTCTGGCTCTAAACCTCCTACTGGATGGGCCTCTTTGAACCCTCAGAGTACCAGAGGCATTCAAATCACACTTGAGCTGGCAATAGACCCCTAACATCTAGTTGCTGAAGTCCTCTTGAACTCTCCAGCTAGAGAGTGGGGGCTGTCTGGGACCATTGGTCTAGAACTCTTGAACTGGACAAATTACCTGAGGACCCTCCAAGGTAGGACCCTGGTTTTACTGTAGTGGGAAGGTTTGATTGCCCTCTTCCAGATATTACCAGGGGGAGAAGAAATATCCTAGTTGCTTGTATTTCACCAAAGCTGAGATGCAACCTAGAGTTAATGATTCACTGAACTGGACTGAGATCAGCTGAATAAGAGACAAAGCCACCTACTCCCAGTACACCAAGCAGGCCTTTAGAGTCACAGACTGTAGTACTGCAGTGGTCCTTTGCAAAATTGTACAGGAAAAGCTGCATTCACCAGAGCCAGTTCCTAGGTGACAGGCTGGTTAACCACAACTGTAGAAGTTTCAAGTCCAATTTCACCTTACCTGCTCATCTAGCTAAACACTGAAAAACAATCATGGGGCAGAATCAGTGGAAAAACTCTGGCAACATGAATAAACAGAACAGTTCAACTCCACCAAGGAATGACAAAACAGCCAATCCAGAGGATCCCATTTACAAACAGATAGCTGAGATATCTAAAATCAAATTTAGAATTTGAATTGCAAACAATATCAACAGAAAAGAAGTAAAGATGGAGGTAGAAATTATACGATTAATTCAGAAGATATCTCAAAAATTTAATAAATTCAAAGACAAAATCACCAAAGATTTCAACACATTGAGAAAAGAAATTGCATCCTTACATGATATGAGAAATACAGTTGAATCCCTTAATAACAGAATGGAACAGGCAGAAGAAAGGATTTCTGACATCGAAGACAAAGCTTTTGAACAATCCCAAATGTTCAAAGAGGAAGAGAAATGGAGAGTTAAAATGGATCATTCTCACTCTGAGCTCTGGGATAACTCAAAGAAAACCAATATTCACCTCATAGGGATTCCTGAAGGTGATGAAATAGTTTCACAAGGCACAGAGGCCCTTCTTCATGAGATTATGAAAGAGAACTTTCCAGACATGCCAAGAGATCCTGAAATCCAGATAGGAGATAGTTTCAGAATCCCAGCATGACTAAACATAAATAAGACATCCCCCAGAAACATCATAATTAACTTTACTAAAGTTAATATGAAGGAGAAAATCCTGAAAGCAGCCAGACATAAAAAAACCATAACCTACAAGGGGAAGAATATTAGAATGACTACTGATTTGTCTGCTGAAAACTTTCAAGCCAAAACAGGGTGGTTATCAGCTTTTAATCTCCTAAAACAAAATAACTTTCAACTCAGGATCCTATAACCAGCTAAACTGAGTTTCACTTATGATGGAGAAATTAAATACTTTAATGACATTCATATGTTGAAGAAATTTGCTATAACTAAACCAGCTCTTCAGGATATCCTCAGACCTATTGTCCATAATGGCCAGCGTAACTCTCCATCACAATAGTAAACTGACTCTGAAACTTTTGATCAAATTCCAAATTCTACAGTGGCAAAAGGATTAAAAATGTCCATCAGTCTTTTGAAAAACTCAATATTCAATATTATACCAGGCCTATCAATATTCTTAATTAATATGAACAGATTAAATTTTCCTTTAATTAGGCACAGGCTGGCTGAATGGATAGAAAAACTCAGACCAGATATCTGTTTTATACAAGAATCTCATCTTAACTTAAATGATAAATATAGACTCAGGATGAAGGAATGTTCATCTATATCCCACACAAATGGAAGACAGAAAAAAGCAGGTGTTGCAATTTTATTTGCAGATACAATAGGCTTTAAACCAACAAAAGTAAGGAAAGATAAAAAGGGTCACTACATATTTATTAAGGGCAAGACTCAATATGATGAGATTTCAATTATTAATATTTATCCACCCAAAGAAAATAAACCTCAATTTATAAGAGAAAAACTCTAATGGACATGAGCAACTTGATTTCCTCCAGGTCCATAGTAGTTGGAGATTTTTAACACCTGTTTAGCAGTATTTGAATAGATCCTCCAAGAAGAAGCCAAGCAAAGAGATTTTAGATTTAAAATTAACCATTCAACAATTGGATTTAACAGACATTTACAGATCATTTTATCCTAAGAAAACTGAATACATTCTTTTTATGAGCTCATGGAACATACTACAAAGTTGATCACATATTAGGTCACAAATCTAACCTCAGAAATTTTAAAAGTATGGAAGTTATTCCTTGCATCTTCTCAGACCATCATGGAATAAAAGTGGAACTCAGGAACAACAAGAACCTGTGTACTCATAGAAAAAAATGGAAACTTAATAACCTCATGCTGAACGATAGCTGGGTCATAGATGAGATTAAGAAGGAAACAAACAAATTTTTGGAACAAAATGACAATGAAGACACAAATTGTCAGAATCTCTGGGATACCACAAAGGCAGTCCTAAGAGAAAAATTTCTAGCACTGCAAGCCTTCCTCAAGAGAACAGAAAGAGATGAAGTTAACAACTAATGGGACACCTCAAGCAATTGGAAAAGAAGAACATTCCGATCCAAAATCCAGCAGAAGAAAAGAAATAACTAAAATTAGAGCAGAATTAAATGAAATTGAAAACAAAAGTACTATATAACAGATCAAAAACTTGGTTTTTTGAAGAGGTCAGTAAAATAGATAAACCTTTACCTAACCTAACCAGAATAAAAAACTCAAATCTCTAATTTCAACAATCAGAAATGGTAAAGATGAAATAACAACAGACTCCTCAGAAATTCAAAAAATCCTTAGAATACTACAAAAAACTGTATTCTCAGAAATACAAAAACTGAAGGAAATCGATGAATACTTGGAAGCATGCCACCTCCCAAGACTTAGCAAGAATGAAGTGGAAATGTTGATCCGGCCTATATCAAGTTCTGAAATAGCATCAACTATACAAAATCTCCCTAAAAAGAAAAGTTCAGGTCCAAATGGCTTCACATCAGAATTCTACCAAACTCTTAAAGTGGAACTAGGACCTATATTATTCAAACTTTCCCAAAATATAGAAAAAGAAGGAATACTACCCAACACATTCTACGAAGCAAACATCACCTTGATCCCCAAATGAGGAAAAGACCCAACAAGAATAGAAAATTATACACCAATATTACTAATGAATATTGATGCAAAAATATTCAACTAGATCCTAACAAACAGAATCCAGCAACACATCAAACAAATTATATACCACAACCAAATGGGTTTTATCCCAGGATCTCAAGGCTGGTTTAATATATGTAAATCTATGAATATGATTCAGCACATAAACAAATTAAAAAACAAAACCCATATGATTCTCTCAATTGATGCAGAAAAATCTTTTGATAATATCCAGCATCCCTTCATGATCAGAACACTTAAGAAAATGGGTATAGAAGGGACATTTCTTAAACTAATAGAGGCCATCTACAACAAACTTACAGCCAATATTGTATTAAATGGAGTAAAATCAAAACCATTTCCACTCAGATTAGGAGCCAGGCACGGTTGCTCATTGTCTCCATTGCTGTTTAAAATTGTATTGGAAGTTTTAGCCATCACAATTAGGGAAGAAAAGGTGATCAAGGGTATCCATATGGGGTCAGAGGAAAACAAACTTTCACTCTTCATTAATGATATGACTGTATATTTGGAAAATACCAGGGATTGTACTACAAAACTCATAGAAATGATCAAGGAATACAGCAATGTCTCAAGATACAAAATCAACACCTATAAATCTGTAGCCTTTACATATACCAACAATAGCCAAGCTGAAAAAACAATCAAAGATGCTATTTTATTTACAGTGGTGCCAAAGAAGATGAAATATTTGGGAGTTTATCTGCCAAAGTAGGTGAAAGATCTCTATAAAGAGAACTATGAAACTCTAAGAAAACAAATAGCTGAAGGTGTTAACAAATGGAAAAACATACCATGCTCATGGCTGGGAAAAATCAACTTGTCAAAATGTCTATACTACCGAAAGCAATATACAATTTTAATGCAATCCCTATTAAAGCTTCATTGTCATACTTTAAAGATCTTGAAAAAAATAATACATTGTTCTATATGGAATCAGAAAAAAACTCAAATAGCCAAGACATTATTCAGAAATAAAAACAAAGCAGGAGGAATTATGCTACTAGACCTCAGACTATACTATATATATATAAATTGATAGTGATCAAAACTGCATGGTACTGGCATAAAAAAAGAGAGGTAGATATATGGAACAGAATAGAGAACCAAGAAATGAACCCAGCTACTTACTGCTATTTGATATTTGACAAGCCATTTAAAAACATTCAATGGGGAAAAGATTCCCTATTTAACAAATGGTGCTGGGTGAACTGGCTGGTGACTTGTAGAGGACTGAAACTAGACCCATACCTTTCACCTTTAACTAAGATAGACTTTCACTAGATTAAAGATTTAAACTTCAGACATGAAACTATAAAAATACTAGAAGAAAGTGCAGGGGAAACTCTTGAAGGAATCAGCTGGGGTGAATATTTTATGAGGAGGACCCCCCCCCCGGGGCAATTGAAGCTGCATCAAAAATACACTACTGGGATCTGATGAAACTAAAAAGTTTCTGCACAGCCAAGAACATAGTAAGTAGAGCAAGCAGACAGTCCTCAGAATGGGAGAAGATATTTGCAGGATATGTCTCTGGCAAATGTTTAATAACCAGAATCCACATTGATCTCAAATGTATTAGCAAGAAAAGAACAAGTGATCCCATCCCAGACTGGGCAACGGACTTGAAAAGAAACTTCTCTGAAGAAGACAGGTACATGGCCTACTGACACGTGAAAAAATGCTCATCATTTTTAACCATCGGAGAAATGCAAATTAAAACTACTTTGGAATATCATCTAACTCCAATAAGATTAGCCCACATGCCCAAATTTCAAAATCAGAGATATTGGCGCAGATGTGGAGAAAAGGGAACACTTCTGCACTGCTGGTGGGAATGCAAACTAATACATTCATTTGAAAAGATGTTTGGAGAATACTTTGAGATCTAAAAATACATCTGCCATTCGATCTTATAATTCCTCTACTAGTTTGGTCTACTATCCAGAAGACCAAAAACCTCACTATAACAAAGATATTTGTACCAGAATGTTTATTGCAGCCCAATTCATAATTGCTAAGTCATGTAAAAAACCTAAGTGCCCATGGACTCTTGAATGGATTAAAAAATTGTGGTATTTCTACACCATGGAATATTATACAGCTGTAAAGAATGATGGAGACTATACCTCTTTCATGTTTACATGAATGGAGATGGAAATTTTTCTTCTTAGCAAGGTATCCAAAGAATGGAAGAAAAAGTACCCAATGTACTCAGCCCTAATATGAAACTAATTTACAGCTTTTATATGAAGGCTATAACCCAATCTCAGTACAAGAATATGAGGAAGGGGGCAAAGGAGGGGAATGGAGGGGGAGGAAGCGTGATTGATGGGTCCAGACCTAGGGTGCATCTTGGAAGGGTGCAGGTGAAGTTTACTAAGTGTAGAGTATAAGGGTTTGAACACAATAATTAAGAAAATGCTATGAAGGCTATGTTAACCAGTTTGGTGAAAATATTTCAGACTGTATATGCAACCAGCACATTGTACCTTATGAGTGCATTATTGTACATAGCTTTGATTTAATAAAAAGAAAAAAAAATTAAGGTACACATTATCCCCACTGAGAGAAATTGAGAGGGTGAGAAAGAGGAAGAAAGGTAACAGACAGCAGGTACAGAGCAATTAAACTTAAAGGCCCCTGATGCCCAGGGGAAGGGAGACCACTCCCCCAACTGAAAGGCCTGTTGCAAGATTTCTTTGAGCAAGCAGGGAACAAAGGACATCTCACATCATTCCACAGGAGAGAGTTATGAGTTTCCAGTTCTTCTGTACCTGGGAATTTCCACATTAGTTCCCATCCTGCCAAGCACAAAGCTAACAAATTTACTCTCGGAAGTCCCGAGCCCACAGGCACCCTTTTTTCCCTCTCTGGTTGCCTGATGACTTGACCTGTTCAGAAACCAGTGTGTAAGGCAAATTCTCTGAGAGACTTCTGAATTCTGTGGACCACTGAGATTAGCTGCACCCTGCAGCTAGAGGAAACAGTATGTTTTCCAGTTCTAACTTTGGTGTAGGGAGATGTGGTCTCTCCTAGCTCTCATTCATGCTAGGGTAGACCTTTCTACAGATCTCAGAGGACCTCTTGCCTAGCGTATGTGCCTGGCAACTGCCAATAACCTTCAACTTCCCTCTATACTACTTGGAGAAAGATAAGCCTAGCCTTGGGTGACCAGCAGTTGGAAGGTCTAGGAACCCTCACTTCACCCATGGGAGATAGTTGCTCTTTATTTACTCTGCAGAGAGGACTGCAGTGGGGGAAAGAAAGTACCACAACACCTCTGGTGTCTGAAATTGTTTGTGTGGGTGTTATGTACTCTGCCTGAGTGAGTTCAATCAAAACTTTCTACATTTTTTTTTTTTCTCTGACCACCACTGAGTGGGGCAGCAGGTTAACCATGTATTTGAGTTTGTTTTCTCCAGGGGAGTTGGGGCAGTGAGGGGAGGGAATAGTTGACCTGCCCATGAATGCCCTGGCTCTAGCAGTCACTAGGGGGCCAGGGTGCAGCTGAGGCTACAGCAAAATACTTTGAACAGGGTGGAGGACAATCTGACACCAGAAAAGAACCAGGCTGTGTTATCTAAGCTAGCCAACTCTAAGAAACTCTCACAGTCCTGAATGGGAGCTTCATTAGACTGTAGGGCATAGGCCACAAGCACAAGCTTCTGATTATTAGGGAAGGGGAGTTTAGCTCCACTGCCTTAGTCCTCCTGATTTGGATTTATCTCATCAATTTTAGATGCCAAACAGGACATTTCTTGGCTCCCTAAGATCCCCAATTAAATTATCTCTCAATTACTATTCAAGGACAACTTAACATTTCAAGTAAGAAAGTATAATTAATATTTTTTAAAACTCTGAAAACACTCATGAGGAGAAGCCAGCAGAAGAATTCTGGCAACATGAAAATCAGACCAGATCAACTCCCCCAAGAGACTACCAGGGACACAAAACAGGAAATACAATCCATAGAGAAATTCTTGAAGTGTCAGAAACAGAATTCAGAATATGGATGGAAAATAAGATGATTAGAGAAGATGGAAATAGAAATAAAAAAAAAAAAGTCTAAAAGTTTTCTCAGATATTAGTGAATTTAAGGACAAAGTCACAAAGAAACTGGAAATAATGAGGAAAGATATAGAAAAGCTTAAGGAATTGAAAAAGGCATTTTAGAAGCTTTGAAACACAATAGAAGCCTTCAGTAATATAATAGAACATAAAAAAGAATTTCAGAAATTGAAGCCAAGATGTTTGATGTATTCCAATCATTCACAGAGGGAAAGAATTACAGAAAGAGAGAAAGAAGGAATGAGAGAGAGAGAGAGAGAGAGAGAGAGAGAGAGAGAGAGAGAGAAGGAAGAAAAGAAAAAAAGAAAGAAAGAAAGAAAGAAAGAAAGAAAGAAAGAAAGAAAGAAAGAAAGAAAGAAAGAAGAAAAGAAAGAAAGAAAACAAAAACAATGTTCCCTGAAAGAGTTATGGAATTCTTCCAAAAGATCCAAGATCTGTAGTATAGAAATTCCTGAAGAAGGAAACAATGGTCCTAAAAACAATGATGCCCTACTTGAAGACATCATGGTGGAAAATTTCCCAAGTATTGTGAGAGACAAAAATTTGGGTAGCAGATGGTTTTTCAACACTAATACTACTCAATTCAATCAAAGCATTTCCCAGACACATTGTAATTAACGTTGTCAAAGTAAGCATGATAGAGAAAATCCTCCAAGAACTGAGGTGCAAGAAAAGTCTTACCTACAAAAGGAAAAATATCAATATGACCACAGGTCAATCAACATAAATTTTCAAGCCAGAAGAGGAGGGTGACTGGCATTTAACCTATTTAAACAAAACGATTTTCAGTTCCGAATCCTGTTTCCTGTTAAATTGAGTTCCATTTGTGATGGAGAAATCACATATTTTATTGGCATGCAAATTTTGAGCAAATTTGTCATAAGTAGACATTCTCTAACAGTGGTTCTCAACCTTCCTAATGCCACAATGTATTTTCATTGTTAAAAGGGGGTCGCAACCCAGGTTGAGAACCGCTGCTCTATAGAAAGTACTAGAACAATTCTTCATACTGACCAGCACGATGTTCCATCATCAAAGTGAACCCAGAAATTAAAGAACAAAACCTAGCTTCTACAATGGCAAAGAGATAAAAATAAGCTCTAGACTTTTGAAAAATTAGATGACAAAAACTCCACCATACCTATTGATTCTGTCAGTAAATGACAATGGCTTGAATTTTTCACTAAAGAGATACTGGCTGGCTGACTGGATGCAATAGCTCAAGCCCATTATCTGTTATTTCCAAGAAACACATGTGTCCTCTAAGGATAAACAAGATTCAGTGTTAAGGGATTAAAAACAATAATCCAGGCAGATGGAAATATGAATAACTCAGGGGTTGCAATCTTATTTACAGAAACAATTGTATTTAAACAAACAAAATAAGGAAAGACAAGGATGAACACAACATATTTGTCAAGGAAAACATACAACATAAAGAGATTTAAATAATAAAAATTAGGCATCCACTTTAAATGTCCCCTGATAAATGAAATAAACCTTAAATGATTTCAACAATATGATATTTTTCTGCACCATAATCACTGAAACTTTTAACATTCCTTTGAATTTTAACATCCTCTCCAAGCAGAATCTAAACACAGAAAGAATAGACTTAAAAATGACTCTAGAACAAATGAACTAAATGGACATTTACAAACCATTTTACCCTAACAAAACTGAACATGCATTCTCACATCAGCCCATGGATCATCCTCAAAAAATAAACATCTCTTAGGGCACAAATATAACCTCAACAAATTCAAAAGAATAGATATTATTCCTTGTAAAAATTTAGACCATCACAGAATAAAATTTGAAAATAACAACATCACAAATTTTCATACCCAAATAAAGTCATACAAACTAAATAACCTTATTCTGAATAACAGAAGGGTCAAAGATAAGATTAAGAAGGAAGTAATTAGATTTCTTAAACAGAATGATAATGGAACAACAAACTATCAAAATCTGTGGGATACTACAAAGGCAGTACCAAAAGGCAAATTTATAGCATTAGATGATACATCAAGGAAACATAAAGAGAGCAACTCAAAAACCTTCTGGGTCATCTTAAGCAACTGGAAAAGGAAGAAGAATCCAAACACAGCAGAAGAAAAGAACTAACCAAAATTAGAGAAAAATTAAATGAAAATGAGAACAGAAAATTTATTCCCAAGATCAGAAAAACAAAAATAAACTCTTGGTCAGAGTATCCAGAAACAAAAAAAGTATAATCTCTAATAACTTCATTCAGAAACAAAAAATGGGAAATTACAACAAATAGTACAGTTATAAAGAAAGATACACAATTACTATAAAAAAAATTATATCTCCAGGAATATGAAAATGTTGAAGAATTGCACCAATACCTGAAATCACACCAATTTTTAAACTCAACCTGCAAACAGTAGAAATGTTTAGGTGACATATATAAAGCAATGAAATTGCATCAACAAACAAAATCTTCCAAAAAATAAAATCTCTTGACCACATCGCTTTACACCAGAATACTACCAAACCTTCAAAGAGGAAATAGTATCTATTTTGCATAACCTATTCCACAACACAGAGAAGAAAGTAATCCTCCTCAACAAGTTCTATAAGTACCTATCATCTTGATTCCAAAATGGGTTTCCAAGTGAGCTTTTTGTCAGGAATGCAAAATTGGCTCAACATATATTAATCAATAAATGTAATTCACCACACAAATAAATTCCAAACCAAAGGCCATATGATTTTCTCAACTGATGCAGAGAAGGTGTTTGACAAAATTCAGTATACTTTTCTGAAAGAACACTTAAGAAAATAGGCTTTGGTAGGACATTTCTTAAACTGATACATGCCATTTACAAAAACAGACAGCCAATATCATATTGAAAGTAGGAAAAATGAAAGCATTTCCACTATGAACTAGAACTAGAAAAGAATGTCCACTATCATCACTCTTATTCAATGTATTGCTGGATGACCTAGCCATTGCAATCAGGAAAGAGACAGTGTATTCAAATGGGGACAGAGGAGATCAAATGTTTTTTATTTGTGGATGACATGATTTTATATCTGGAAAATCCCAGGGACTTAACTACAAAGCTCTTATAAGTGATCAAGGAATATATAGCAAGTCTTTGGATACAAAATCAATACACACAAATCAGTAGCTTTCATATATGCCAATAAAAGTCAAGCTGAAAATAAAATAAAAACTCTATGCCTTTCACAGTAGCTTCAAAGAAGGTGGAATACCTGGGAATGTATATATCAAAGGATGTGAATTATCTTGATATTGAGAATGAAGAAACCCAGAGAAAACAAATAGCATAAGACATTAACAACTAGAAGAACATAACCATGCTTGTGGCTAGGAAAAATCAACATTATTAATATGTTCACACTACCCAAAGCAGTCTATAGATTTAATACAAACCCATAAAAGTGCCAATGTCATTCTTCAACGAATTTGAAAAAACTGTACTTTGTTTCATTTGGAACCAAAAATAAACTTGAATAGCCAATAAAGTTTTTAATAAACAAAAACAAATCTGGAGGCATTGTGTGACCAAGCATCAGGCTATACATGTGTATAGTGATCAAAACCACATACTGGAAAAAGGAAAGAGATACAGATCTAGGGTGTCATTTGTGGCTCAAAGGATGCCGGCCCCATATGCCGGAGGTGGCAGGCTCAAACCCATCCCCAGACAAAAACTGAAAAAAAGAGAGAGAGAGAGAGAGAGAGAGAGAGAGAGAGAGAGAGAGAGAGAGAGATCGATCGATCTATGGATAGAATAGATAGAACAGATCTATGAATCTATTGATGGATATAGATCTATGGAATAGAATAGATAATGTAGAGATGAACCCAGACACATATCACCATGTGATCTTTGATAAACCAAAAAGAAGAATCCACTGGGAAAAAGAATATCAATTTAATAAATGGTGCTGGGAGAATTTGTTAGCCACTTGTAGAAGACTGAAACTGGACCCACACATCTTGCCACTGACAAAAAATGACCCTTTCTGAATAAAAGATTTGAATTTAGGACTTTATTTAGGACTTTAGGACTAAACAATAAAAATTCTAGAAGAGAGTGTGGGGAAAAAAACTTGACAAAATTGGTCTGGGAAAATATTTTATGAAGAAGAGTCGCTTAATAATTGTAGCAACACCTAAAATAAACAGGTGGGACATGATCAAGCTAAAAATCTTCTTCACAGATAAGGATACAACAACTAAAACAAAAACAGACAGTCTTCAGGATGGGACAAGGTACTTGCATGCTATGAATCTGAGAAAGGGCTAATAACTAGAATCTACAGAGAACTCAAATTTATCAACAACAAATAAAAGAACAAATAACTCCATTTATAAGTGGCCAAGAGATTTTAACACAAACTTCCTTGAAGATGACAAATGAATGTCTAACAAACAAATAAAAAATGTTCATCATCCATTATCATCAGAGAAGTTCATATCAAAATCTCTCTTAGATATCACCTAACTCCAGTGAGATTAGCCCACATCACAAAGTCCAGAATTTGCATATGCTCGTGTGAATGTGGAAAGAAGGGAACACTTTTACACTGCTGGTCAGATTGCAAACTAATACAACCTCTATGGAAAGAAATATGAAGGATTCTCAAAGAACTAAAAGTCAACCTTCCATTTGATACTGCAATCCCATTACTAGGTATCTACTCAGAATAACAAAAATCATTTTAACTTAAGGGCATTTGGACTAGAATATTTATTGCAGCTCAATGCATAATTGCCCAAACACACCATGGAGTTATAATCAGCCACAAGAAAAGATGGAGACTTTACATCTTTTGTGTATACCCGAATGGAGTTGAAGCACATTCTTCATAGTAATGTATCTTAAGAGTAGAAAATAAAAGTATCCAATGTACTCAATAGTCATATGAATCCAATATATAAATAACTATCTATCCACGCAAAAGAAAAAAAAAACCTGATATAGTCTAGCAAAGAGAAGGGGATTGAAAAGGGATGGTATAGGACGATTGACAGGAGCAGGAGGTAGGGGGCAATTGGCTGGATCTCACCTAATGTGCAGAATGTGAGGGTATTCAGCATGCTCCCTGGGTAAAGACTGAACTACAACTTGAACTTTACCTGAGAATTGAAAACAGTGTTACCTAAACATTTGTACTCTCACATTAATTTGAGAAAAAGTAGAATGGGATTAAAATTAAGGGAAAACATATTAGGTTGGGATGGGAGTAAAGTAATAACACTTCCCTAGTTGAAGTGAATAGGATATTATTGGAATATCTTTGACCACATTATCTTCTAGATTAGATCTACAAAACAAACATTAACATTATAAATAAAAATGTGATGCAGAGAGAATAAGGTCTATTGCTGAAGTTTGCTTTTTTTGACATGTTTAACAAACATTACTTTATAATCATTTTTTAAAGTATCCGTAAGAACAACAAATTACTTAAAAGATAAGTGATTCATATGAATAATTTTGATGTCCTGTAAAGCACCAATATTAACATAAAAATCCATACAAATTTTACTTACTAAAATGCACTCATGGGAAAGTTCTTGTTTTCTTAGCCCAAAGTATAAATTCCATCTTATCTATAACCATTTGCATGTAGAGAATAATTGTATTGCTCACTTTCAAACAATAATAGGGAAATGTTTTCATCTCTGTATTATCTGTCTTTGTTTTTCAAAGTCAACAACTGTCAAAACTTTAAAAATTGAGGTAATTTCATTTTATCTATTTTTATATTACAATAAAGAAATGTCAGAACTACATATTCCTAATGGTAAATTGCATGCTTTGTAAATTCTTTGTAGCTAATAAGATCCATAACTAGTGGTGAATGTTACATATGTACTCCTTATGAAGGAGAGGGTATGCAGAGTCTGACAAATAAGTTCATGAATTTGTCACCACGTACTTACATCGGCATCACTGTACAAACAACTTGGTAAAGTTTCATTACCTTGGTGCAACAGTGTCTCACAGCTGTCTTTGTGTCAACATGTGATGGTGTCTTGCTAATTGACATTCATTATTGTTGCATGTTTTTGTGTGCTGTGGTGAGAATATTGGGGCTTTAATTAGAGTAACAAACAAACATTTTTAAATTTCTCCTTAAACTTGGTAGTAATGGAAATGAAATCAGGGACATGTTAGCCCAAGTTTATGGAAATAATGCCATAAATAAAACAGCATTTCACAAATAAAATAAATATTTTTTTCTGAGGGAAAAGAAAGCATTATTGTTGAAAAGAGATCAGGGCAACCAGTAATGAGTGCAACTGACAAAAGCATTGCCAATATGTATGCAATTGTGCATCAAAATTGTCAGCTGACTACAAGAAGCATATTAGACCAAGTAAATGTTGATAGAGAAACAGGAAAATCTTACATCATGCAAATACATTCGCTCACACAACATGGTCTGTGAGGGAGTTTTCAGCCAGTAAACAAATAACTTTATGGGAAAATCCTCCCTGCTTACCTCATCTGGCCCCCAATTACTTTTTAAAATTCACCTGATGATAAAGTAAATTTTCAAAGGAAGACATTTTGATGACATTCAGGACATTGAGTACAATACCATGACAACTTTGATGGCCATTCTGGGAAGAGATTCAAAATTGGTTTTAAGGGTGGACTAGACACTGGTAGCAGTGGATGCCTTTCCAAGAGTACTTCAAAGGTGACCATAATGATACTTAGAAATTCAGTATGTAATATTTCTATTAGGATGAGTTCATGAACTTAATATTGTCAGATCTCATAATACCATTGCCCTATTGTATAATTGTTTTCACCTTTTTTTTCTTTTTTTATTAATATTAAATCATAGCTGTGTACATTAATGCAACCATGGGGCACCATACACAGGTTTTATAAACAGTTTGACACATTTTCAACACACTGGTTAATATAGCCTTCCTGGCATTTTCTTAGTTATTGTGTTAAGACAATTCTATTCTACATTTACTAAGTTTCACATGTATGCTTGTAAGATGCACCACAGGTGTAATCCCACCAATCACCCTCCCTTTGCCCATCCTCCCCCCTCCCTCCCCTCCCTCTCCCCCTTCCCCATATTCTTAGGTTATAACTGTGTTATAGCTTTCATATGAAAGCCATAAATTAGTTTCATAGTAGGGATGAGTATACTAGATACTTTTTCTTCCATTCTTGACATACTTTACTAGGAAACATATGTTCCAGCTCCATTCATGTAAACATGAAAGAGGCAAAGTTTCCATCTTTCTTTAAGGCTGCGTAATATTCCATGGTGTGCATATAGCACAATTTATTAATCCAGTTGTGGATCGATGGGCACTTAGACTCTTTAAATGACTTAGCAATTATGAATTGGGCTGCAATAAACATTCTGGTACAAATATCTTTGTATAATGTGATTTTTGGTCTTCTGGGTACATACCTAGTAGAGGAATTATAGGATTGAATGGCAGCTGTTTTCACCTTTTGAAAGCACATAAATGGATCAATTGCAATTTATTCTTTTTGACATGCTATAGTTTATCATTACCAAGTAATTTGAAATGTTTATGGAGCAATAATAACTTATATTTTGAAAACTGGTAGGAAGTACGCTGTCTAAATTAACTTCTGTCTACTATCAAGCTTATTAAAATATGATTTAGTAATTCAAAACTTAAGCTTCATTAAATATGATAATATCAGACCTGTTGACTGTATTTAAGCATTCATAAGTGTATTGGACAGTATTCTATTTAGTATGTATATACCACATTTTCTTTATCCACTCATTGATCCAAGGAAACTTATGTTTAGTCCCTATCTTGGCTTTTGTGAATAATGTTTCAGTTAATATAATAGCACAGATATCTCTTTGACATATTTATTTCAAATGTGGTATGTGTACATAACAGACTACTATTCAGCCTTAAAAAAAGAGAGAAACCATCATTTGCAGCAACATGTATGAACCTGAAGGACGTTATGCTAAATGAGACAGGCTTGGCACAGAAAGCGAATTCAACCTGATCTCACTTTTAAGTGGATGCTAAAAAATCAAACTAATATCATAGAGTCAGAGAGTAGAATGATGGTTGCTAGTGGCTAAGGTCAGAGTGTAATGGGGAAATGTTGATCTTTTGGTAAGTGGATACAAAATATCAATTAGGCAGGAGAAATAAGTTCATGAGATCTATTTTAAAACATCATAATTATAGTTAATCATCATGTGTTGTATACTTAAAAATTCCTAATACAGTATATATATATATATATATATATATATATATATATATATATATGTATGTATTTTTTTTGTTGGGGATTCATTGAGGGCACAAGAAACCAGGTTGCACTGATTGCATTTGTTAGGCAAAGTCCCTTTTGCAATCGTGTTTCCCAAAGGTGTGGCACACACCAAGGCCCCACCTCCCACCTCCTTCCCTCTCTCTGCTCTTACTTTCCCCACCCCTCCATCCTTCTTTCTGTCTCTGCTCTCCACTTCCCCCACCCTACCATGTCCTTAATTGTCATTAATTATCCTCATGTCAAAATTGAGTATATAGGATTTATATTTTTCCATTCTTCTGATTCTTTACTAAGAAGAATGTGTTCCACTTCCATCCAGGTTAATACAAAGGATGTAAAGTCTTCATTTTTTTGAATGGCTGAATAGTATTCCATGGTGTACATATGCTGCAGCTTGTTAATCCATTTGTGGGTTGATGGGCATTTAGGCTGCTTCCACATTTTGGCGATTGTAAATTGAGCTGCAATAAGCAGTCTAATGCAAGTGTCCTTATGATAAAAGGATGTTTTTTCCTTCTGGGTAGATGCCCAGTAATGGGATTGCAGGATCAAATGAGAGGTCTAGCTTGAGTGCTTTAAGGTTTCTCCATACTTCCTTCCAAAAAGGTTGTACTAGTTTGCAGTCCCACCAGCAGTGTAAAAGTATTTTCTTCTCTCCATATCTAAGCCAGCATCTGCAGTTTTGAGATTTTGTGATGTGGGCCATTCTCGCTGGGGTTAGATGGAATCTCAGGGTGGTTTTGATTTGCATTTTTCTAATAGATAGGGATGATGAATGTTTTTTCATATGTTTGTTAGCCATTCATCTGTCTTCTTTAGAGAAAATTCTATTCATTTCTCTTGCCAATTGATATATGGGATTGTTGGCTTTTTTTAGTTTTCTATAGATCCTAGTTATCAAGCTTTTGTCTGATTCAAAATATGCAAATATCCTTTCTTATTGTATAGCTTGTCTATATGCTTTGGTTATTGTCTTCTTAGCTGTACAGAAGCTTTTCAGTTTAATTAACTTATTTTTGTTGTTGTTGCAATTGACATGTTAGTCTGCTTCATGAAGTCTTTCTGCAGGCCAATATCTTCCAGTGTTTTTCCTATGCTTTTTTTGAGAATTTTTATTGTTTTATGCCTTAAATTTAAGTCCTTTATCCATCTTGAATTAATTTGTGTGAGTGGAGAAAGTGTGGGTCTAGTTTTAGTTTTTTACATATGGATATCCAGTTCTTCCAACACCATTTATTGAATAGGGGGGTCTTTCCCCAAAGGTATGTTCTTGTTTTGATTATTGAAGATTAGGTGGTTGTAAGATGTTAGTTTCATTTCCTGGTTTGCTTATCGATTCCAAATGTCTATGTCTCTATTTTTGTGCCAGTACCATGCTTTCTTGACCACTATGGCTTGGTAGCACAGCCTAAAATCTGGTATGGTGATACCCACAGCTTTGTTTTTATTACTAAGAACTGTTTTAGCTATATGGAGTTTTTTCTGGTTCTATATAAAACTCAGAATATTTTTTTTTTTCAAATCTTGAAAGTATGATGTTAGTACTTTAATAGGAATGGCAAAAAATTGAGGAAGAAGGAATCTTCCCTCAAAACATTCTATGAAGCAAACATCACCCTGACACCAAAACCAGAAAAAGATCTAACTTAAAAGGAGAATTTCTGCTCAATTTCACTAATGAATATAGATGCAAAAATTCTCAACAAAATCCTAGCCAATAGATTACAGCTCATCATCAAAAAAGTCATACATCATGATCAAGTAGGTTTCATCCCAGGGATGCAAAGCTGGTTTAACATATGCAAGTCCATTAACATTATCCACCATATTAACAGAAACAAAAATAAAGACCATATGATCCTCACAATAGATGCAGGAAAAGCATTTGATAAAATACAGCATTCTTTTCTAATTAGAACACAGAAGAATATAGGCATAGGTAGCACATTTCTTAAATTGATTGAAACTATCTATGACAAACCCAAAGCTAATATTTTACTGAATGGAGTAAAACTGAAAGCTTTTCCTCTTAGAAATAGAACAAGAAAAGGCTGTTCCCTTTCACCTTTACTATTCAACACAGTGCTGGAAGTTCTAGACAATACAATTAGGCAAGACAAGGAAATAGAGGGAATCCAAATGGGAGCAGAGGAGGTCGAACTTTCCTTCTTTGCTGATGACATGATCTTATACTTAGAGAATCCCAAAGATTCAACTATAAGACTCCTGGAAGTCATCACAAAATACAGTAATGTCTCAGGATATAAAATCAATGTTCACAAGTCAGTAGCCTTTGTATACACTAATAATAGTCAAGATGAGAGGCTAATTAATAACACAACTCCCTTCACCATAGTTTCAAAGAAAATGTAATACTTAGGAATATACCTAACAAAGGAGTTGAAGGACCTATATAAAGAAAATTATGAAATATTCAGAAAGGAAATAGCACAGGATATTAACAAATGGAAGAACATACCATGCTCATGGTTGGGAAGAATTAACACTGTTAAAATGTCTATACTTCCCAAGCAATCTACCTATTCAATAGAGTAGATTTTTAAATGATCGCACCCCCCCCACACACACACACACTCACACACACTCACACAAATAAGTATGTGAAGTAATGGACATGTTAATTACCTTGACGTAGTCATTCAGTAATATATACATATATCAAAATGTCATTTTTTTACTGTTAAATCATAGCCATGTACCTTAGTGCAATCTCCTGTACCCATTCTAAGATGCACCATAGATACGGGACCACCAATTACCATCCCTCCACCAAAACCTCCCCCCTCCCATCCCCTTCCTTGGCCCTTTCCCCATAGTCTTGTGCTATAGTTGGGTTATACCTTTCATGTGAAAGCTATAGTTTAGCTTCATAGTAGGGCTGAGTACATTGGATAATTTTTCTTCCATTCCTGAGATACTTTGCTAAGAAAAATATGTTCCAGCTCCATCCATGTAAACATGAAAGAGGTAAAGTCTCCATTTTTCTTTAAGGCTGCATAGTATTCCATGGTATACATGTACCACAGTTTGCTAGTCCATCCGTGTGTCAATGGGCACTTGGGCTTCTTCCATGATTTAGAAATTATGAATTGGGCTGCAATAAGCATTCTGGTACAGATGTCTTTGTTATATTGTGACTTTTGGTTTTCTGGGTATAAACCAAGTAAAGGGATTATAGGATCGAATGGGTAGTCTTTTTTAGGTCTCTAGGTATTCTCCAAACATCCTTCCAGAAGGGACGTATTAGTGGGCATTCCCACCAGCAGTGTAGAAGTGTGCCCTTTCCTCCACATCCACGCCAACATTTCTAGTTTTGGGATTTTGTTATGTGGGCTACTCTTACTTGGGTTAGGTGATATCTCAAAGTAGTTTTGATTTGCATTTCTCTGATGATTAAGGATGATGAGCTTTTTTTCATGTGTTTGTAGATTTTGCATCTGTCTTCTTTAGAGAAGTTTCTCTTTAAGTCCCTTGCCCACCCTGAGA
>CAUYPK010119789.1:0-13380 GCA_963574355.1 Loris lydekkerianus
AAGATGGAGACTTTACCTCTTTCATGTTTACATAGATGAAGCTGGAACATATTCTTCTTGATAAAGTATCTCAAGAATGGAAGAAAAAGTACCCAGTGTACTCAGCCCTACTATGAAACTAATTTAGGGCTTTCACATGAAAGCTATAACCCAGTTACAACCTCAGAATAAGGGGAAGGGTAAAAGGGAGGGGAAGGAAGGGGGAGGTGGGTGGAGGGAGGGGGATTGGTGGGACTACACCTGCGGTACATCTTACAAGGGTATATGCGAAACTTAGTAAATGTGGAATGTAAATGTTTTGGCACAGTAACTAAGAAAATGCCAGGAAGGCTATGTTAACCATTGTGATGAAAATATGTCAAACGGTCTATAAAGCTAGCGTATGATGCCCCATGTTCATATCAATGTACACAGCTATGATTTAATGAAAAAAAAATAAATTCCAGAGATTCAACCACAAGACCCCTTGAATTGATAAAGAAAAATGTGGAAACAACCGAAATCCCCCCCCCCCAATCCAGGAATGGATTAACAAGATGTGGTATATGTACACCATGGAATACTATTCAGCCATTAAAAAGTGAAGACTTTACATCTTTTGTGTTAACCTGGATAAAGTTGGAACACGTTCTTCTTAGTAAAGTATCACAAGAATCAAGAAACAAGAATCCAATATACTCAATTCTAATATGAAGCTAGAAGATGATTTAATACATACTGACAAAAAAAGAAAAACTCAAATCAATTCAAGATGGGAGGCGGTGGAATCAGGGAGTGGGGAGAGGGGAGGCAGCAGTAGGACGGGGCATTACAGTGTATGGTACACTTCTTGGAGGCAGGACACGATGATAAAAGGGACTTTATCTAACAAATGCAAACAGTGTAACCTAATTCATTGTACCTTCAATAAACGTGAACAAATAAATAAAGAAAGAAATAAAGAAATATAGTAATGTAATGTGGTATAAAATCAATTTCCACAAATCAGTAGCATTTGTATATGCCAATAGCAATCAAGGTGAAAATCAAATCAAGTACATAATACCCTTCACAGTAGCTTTAAACAAAATGAAACACCTGGAAGTATATCTAACAAAGGAGGTATAGAATCTCTATAGAGAGAACTATGAAACCCTGAGAAAAGAAATACCAGAAGACATTCACATATGACAGATTATATCATGTTCTTGTCTGGGAAGAATCATTATTGCCCAGAGCAGTCTATAGATTTAATGCAATCCACATTAAAATAGCAATAGCATACTTTGAAAAACTCAAAAAAATTGTTTTTTATTTTGTATGCAACCAAGAAAAAACCCTATAGCCAAAGCAATTCTTGGTAATAAAAACAAATCCAGAGGCATCACTCTACCAGACTTTAGGTTATACTACAAGTTCACAGTGATCAAAACAGCATAATATTGGCACAAAAATACACACAAATCTATGGGACAGAATAGCAAACTTAGAGATGAAACAGGCTCTTATCTCCATCTGATCTTTGCTAAACCAAGCAAAAGCATGCACAGGGGGAAAGAATCCCTGCTCAATAAATGGTGCTGGGAAAACTGGATAACCACATATAAAAGACTGAAATTGGACCAGCACCTTTCACCACTTACAAAAATTGACTCACAGTGTATAACAGATTAAAATCCAAGACATGAAACAAGAAAAATCCTGGAAGTATGAGAAAACTGTTGATGATATATGCCTGGGGAAAGATTTTATGAAGAAGACCCCATTCGTTGGCAAGCAAAACAACAACAAAAATAAATAAATGAGGCTTAAGCTAAAAAGCTCCTGTAGGGCTCAGGACACAACAATTAAAGCAAACATACAGCCTTCAGAATAGAAAAAGATATTTGTATGTTATGCATGTGACAATGGGTTGATGACTAGAATCTATAGAAAAATCAAATTAATCAACCAAAAGAGCAAACAATCCCATCTATTACTGGCCAAGAGACATGAACAGACTTCCTCTGAGGAAGACAGATGAATGGCTAACACACATATGAAAAAAATACTCATTCTCCCTAATTATCAGAAAAATGCAAATCAAAATCCTGAGATACCACCTTACCTCAGTGAGAATAGCCCACATTGCAAAGTCCCAAAGTTGCTGATGTTGGCAAGGGTATGGAGAAAAGGGAGCACTTTTATGCTGTCGGTGGGATTGCAAACTAATACAGCCTCTTTGGAAAGAAGTATGGAGAATCTTCAAAGAACTCAAAATAGACCTAGCATTTGATCACACAATCCCATTACTAGGCATCTACCCAGAAGAAAAAAAAATCATTTTATTATAGGGATAAAATTGCACTAGATTGTTTATCACAGCTCTATTTACAATACTAAGATGTGGAAACTATCCAAGTGCCCATCAACCCATGAATGGATTAATAAACTGTGCTATGTGTATACCATGGAATACTATTCAGCCATAAAAATTATACTTTGTATGTTTTTTATTTACCTGGATGGAATTGAAACATTGTTCTTAGTAAGGTAACACAATAATGGAAAAGCTAGTATCCATTATACTCAATACTAATATGAAGCCAGTAGACAAACTAATTTACTCCCACATAAGAGAAAAACACAAAAGAAGGGGAGAAGGGAGGGGGATTCGTGTGCTCCCAACTAATGGTCCCCATGTAAGGGTATATGGTACACCTCCTGGCTGTGGGATATACATACAAAAGGGACCTTATCTAACAAATGTAAAGATTATAACCTAATCTCTGTACCCTCGTATTAATCTGAAATTAAAAAAAAAAAATCTTAGTATACCATACTCAATTATTTTGGTACCAAGGTTAACCACTGAGGTTAACCAACTTTGTAATGTGGGCTATTCTCACTGAGGTTAACCACAGCTTTCAAGGTTACCTGAAACCTCAGAAAGCAAAATCCTGGATAAGGGGACTACAGTACACAGAAAGCCATCATAAATCTGAGATTACTATATCAAATATCATTTATTTCACTAAAGACTGTATGGAGGGTCACTTACCTTGCCCCACCAAAATAGCCATCCTGCATTTTTTGGAGTGCTGCCAGTATACTTGAATTCAAGCTGGTTCCATCTTCATCTTGAAATGAAGAGAAATTAAAATATATATATATTTGTGGTTTTAACATTTAATTATGGGGAAATATTTCAATTATTTGAAATTAACATTCTGGTGGTGATGGTACAAATGAGACACTCCTCATTGACCACCATGTGACAACCAATAGCACTGCAGAATGGGCAAATGTTTAGGTATAACGACCAGTAGAGTTCCTCAAAGGCTTTATTATACTTACCATAAGTACTTAGCACAGGGTCTCATGACAGAATGCTTAATGACTACTTAATGCTAACAATAACAACAGCAATCACTTGTTGAATGTTATGTGCCAAACCTATTCTAAACATTCTATAAACATTATGTCATATGTTGAACTTTTGTTTACATGTGTGTTATATGATGAACATACAAATATCTGGAAAGCTAACAATTATCTGATTTTATGTAGAAGGATTTATACTGCACATCCTCTTCTGTGACTCATTTTTTCTAATTTATTTTTTGTAATAGCTAAAAATGATTCCATAGCAAACATTTATATAGTTTTATATTATACTCAACATTGTAATAAAGATCATTATCCACATCTTTATGCACTAACTCTATTATTTCTTTGAATTCTTACAAGTAGAACTTAGAACAAAGGGAACACTTACTAAAAAAGTTATAGAGACTAACAAATTACCCACTGAAAGAGTTGTGCCGACATTTTCACTAACAATAATAGAAAGTGACTGTTTTCCCACACTTGATGAAAGTAGGCAAAAATATTTCTTAATGTGATAGGTTAAACAAAGAAGACATTGTTTTAATTTTATTTCTACTAAGACTGAGCATGTTTTTATGTACTTACTGGCTATTTGTATTTCTTTTATAAAATGCCTATTTGTGTCCCATCCTATTTCTTTTCAGATCAATACTTTATTTATAATATAAAACACACTTTCTTCTAGATAATTATAGACTATAAATGCTGGGGGAAAATATTATGAAATTAAGGTTGTGAAGGTGTTCTTCATTGGAGACTGAGATTCTATCATTATATCAATTTTGATAAAAAAATAAATTTAGGGTATTTTTTATTGTTAAATCATAGGTGTGTACATTAGTGCAATCATTTGTACCCATTCTAAGAACCAATTCAAGTACTTTCATTAGTAACAACTCACATGCCTTGTACAATTTTTTTTTTTTTGTAAATGTAACCTAAAATCTGCATTCAAATGTGATCACAACTTTCTTCCAAATACTTCATACCATTTAGAATAGTGTATAGAATTATTTTTTTCCTCTTTAAAACTTCAGAATATTATGTGGGTACACCCTTTTTATTTATACAAATAATTGAGGTGATATATGTGTTAATTTGTTTGATTTGAGCATTCCACATTGTATATCAATTCATCACATTCTACTATGAATTCCATAATGTCATAAATGTATTCATGATATATTTAAAAATGATTTAATAAAAATAAATTTAAAAAAAGAGAAAAAAGGCAACTGTAAAAAAAATCTATTGGATATACTTCTAGTAGAGAAATTGCAGGATCAGATTGTATAAAAAAAAAAATCAGCACATTTTACCCCACATATGCATGAATGTATTCATGATCTATGTGTATTTGACTTAATAAAAAACTTTAAAAATAAAAATTAAAAGTCCCAAAACAACAAGCGCTGGCATAGATGCCAAGTTAAGAACACCCAGACACTGTTGCTGGGACTGCAAACTAGTACAACCTCTATGGAAATTAGTATTGTCAAATGATAAAACACAAATATAGTCTAGCAAGGGAGAGGGGAGGGGAAGTAGATAGAGCAATTGGTGGGAGGAGGGAAGATATTTGGAGGGATGTCACCTAATGTGCACAATACAAGGGTATATTTCAAGATAACTAAATTTTATTTATACAAATTGGAGTGCTTACATCCTAATAAACAACATAGCCTTCACCTCTTTTACCCAATTAGAGGATTAAGACATTTGTGTTCTGCACCTGATAGATCCAACTTGTACTTGTAATATGCTCCATACGTGTGGTGCCCCTACCAACCTTCCCTCTCTTGATCCACCCCTTCACTTCCCCTCTCCCTTCCCTTCACTACTTCTCCCTAGGCTAAAGTTATGTTTCATTTATCATATGCTTGTGTAAGTGATTGTAAATTGGTTTCACAGTAGTACTGAGTACATTGGATATTTTTTCCCCATTCCTGAGATACTTTACTAAGAATATTTTCCAGATCCATGTACATAAACATAAAAGAGGTAAAGTCTTCATTTTTTAATGCTGCATAGTATTCCATAGTATACATATACCACAATTTAGTAATCCATTCATGGGTTGATGGGCACTTGGGCTTCTTCCATGACCTGGCAATTATGAATCTATTCATAATTGTTCTATTCATAATTGAACAATCGAGTGCAAATATCTTTATTGCCAAATGATTTTTGGTCCTTTGGATATACACCTAGAAGAGAAATTTCAGTATCAAACAGCAGCTCTATACTTAGATTCCTGAGTGTTCTCCAAACTTCCTGCCAAAAGGAACGTACTAACTTGCATTCCCACCAGCAGTGCAGAAGTGTTCTCTTTTCTCCACATCCAGGCCAACATCTGTAGTTTTGGAATTTTGTAATGTGGACTACTCTTACTGGAGTTAGATGGTATCTCAGAGTAGTTTAGGTTTGAATTTTTCTGATGATTAATGATGATGAGCATTATTTCATGTGTCTGTAGACCATGCACCTATCTTCTTCAGAGAAGCTTCTGTTCTTATCTCTTGCCCACAATGAAATAGGATCACTTGTTTTTGTTTTTTTTTTTTTTTTTTTTTTTTAGTAATTAGTTTGAGTTCTTTGTGGATTCTGGTTATTAAATCCTTGTTAGAAATATAACTTGCCAAAATACTCTCCCATTCTTAGGGCTGTCTATTTGCTTTACTTAGTGTGTTCTTGGCAGTTCAGAAGCTTTTTAATTAGATGAGATCCCAGTAATGTATTTTTGATGTTGTTTCAATTGCCTGGGTGAACTCTTCATAAAGTATTCTCCCAGGGCAATTCTGTCAACTGTTTCCCCTGCACACTCTCTAAGAATTTTTATTGTTTCATGTCTTAAGTTTAAGTCCTTTAACCAGTGAGAGTCAATTTTTGTTAGAGGAGAAAGGTGTGGGTCCAATTTCAGTTTTCTACAGGTCTCCAGACAATTCACACAGCACCATTTGTTGAATAGGGAATCTTTCCCCCAATTTATATTTTTATAGGTTTATCAAAAATCAAATGACGATAAGTGTGTGGGTCAACTATTGGTCTTCAATTTTGTTCCATACATCTACCTCTCTATTTTTGTGCTAGTACCATGCTGTTTTGAACACTATCGGTTTATAGTATAGTCAGAAGTCTGGAAGCATGATTCCTCCCGATTCATTTTCATTTCTGAGTAATGTCTTATTCAAGTTTTTTTTCTGTTTCCATGTAAAATGAAGTACTATTTTTTCCAGTTCTTTAAACTATAACAGGGGTGCTTTAATAGGGATTGCATTAAATCTGTAGATTGCTTTAGGTAGTATAGACATTTTAACAATGTTGATTCTTCCCAGCCATGAGCATGGTATTTTTTTCCATTTGTTGACATCTTCATGTATTTCTTTTCTCAGGATTTCATAGTTCTTTTTATAGAGATCTTTCATGTCCTTAGTCAGATACACTTGCAGATATTTCATCTTCTTTAGAACTACTGCAAAGGGAATAGAGTCCTTGATTGCTTTTTCTCTTTGACTATTGTTGGTATACATAAAGGCTACAGATTTGTGAATGTTAATTTTGTAACCTCAGACGTTGCTGTATTCCTCAATCACTTCTAGGAGTTTTTTAATTGATTCCCTGGGGTTTTCCAGATATATAATCATATCATCTGTGAATAGTGACAGTTTAATCTCCTCTGGTCCTATTTGGATTCCCTTGATTGCCTTCTCTTGCCTGGATGCAGTGGCTAAGACTTCCAGTACAATATTAAAAAGCAGTGGAGACAATAGGCATCCTTGCCTGGTTCCTGATCTGGATCATTTTTTGAAATGATTTCAATTTTCCTCTATTCAATATGATGTTGGCTGTGGGTTTGCTGTAGATGGCCTCTATTAGTTTAAGAAATGTTCCTTCTACACCTATTTTCTTAAGCATTGTGATCAAGAAAGGATGCTGGATATTGTCAAAAACTTTTTCTACATCAATTGAGAGAATCATATGGTCTTTGTTTTTTAATTTGTTTATGTGATGGATGATATTTATGGATTTATGTGTATTGAACCATCCTTGGGGCCCTGGGATGAAACCCATTTGGTCGTGATGTATAATTTGTTTGATGTGTTATTGGATTCTGTTTGCTAGGATCTTATTGAATATTTTTGCATCAATATTCATTAGAGATATTGGTCTATAATTTTCTTTTCTTGTTGGGTCTTTTCCTGGTTTGGGATCAGGGTGATATTTGCTTCATAGAATGTGTTCAGAAGTATTCCTTCTTTTTCTATGTTTTGGAAAAGGTTAAGTAATATAGGTACTAGTTCCTTTTTAAAGGTTTGGTAGAATTCTGATGTGAAGCCATCTGGTCCAGGGCTTTTTTTGGGGGGTGGGAGATTTCTTATAGTTGATGCTATCTCAAAACTTGTTATAGGCTTGTTCAACATTTCCATTTCTTTCTGGCTAAGTCTAGAAGGGTGGCATGTTTCCAAGTATTCATCTATTTCCTTCAGATTTTAACACTTCTGAGTTTTATGTAATATTCATTAAGGATTTGTTGAATTTCTGAGGAATCTGTCGTTATTTGGCCTTTATTATTTCTTATGGATGAAATTAGGAATTTCACTCTTCTACTTCTGGTTAGGTTAGCCAAAGGTTTACCTATTTTATTGACTCAAAAAACCAACTCTTTGATTGGTTGATCTGTTGTATGATTGTTTTGTTTTCAATTTCATTTAGTTCTGCTCTAATTTTAGTTATTTATTTTCTTCTGCTGGGTTTAGGGTTGTAATGTTCTTTCTTTTCCAATTGCTTGAGATGTCCCATTAAGTTGTTGACTTCCTCTCTTTCGATTCTCTTGAGGAAGGCTTGCAACGCTACAAATTTCCCTCGTAGGACCACCTTTGCAGTACACCAGCGGTTCTGATAGTTTGTGTCTTCATTATCATTTTGTTCCAAAAATTTGGTAATTTCCTTCTTAATCTCATCCATGACTCAGTTATCATTCAGCATGAGGTTATTTAGTTTCCATATTTTTGTATGTGTATGTGGATTCCTTTTATTACTGAGTTCAACTTTTATTCCATGATGATCTAAGAAAATACAACAAATGATTTCTATTCTTTTAAATTTGCTAAAGTGAGACCTGTGACCTAAAATGTGATCAATGTTGGAGGATGATCCATGAGCTGATGAGAAGAATGTGTATTCAATTTTCTTAGGATGAAATGTTCTATAGATGTCTGTCAGATGCAAGCATTGAATGGTTAGTTTTAAGTCTAAAATTTCTTTGCTTAGCTTCTTTTTGGAGGATCTATCCAACACTGCCATAGTAGTGTTAAAATCTCTGACAATTATTGTGCTAGAGGTAATCAAGTTGCTCACGTATGTTAGAGTCTCTGTCATAAATTGAGGCACAGTTTGCTTGGGTGCATAAATGTTGACAATTGAAATCTCATCATGTTGAGTGTTTCCTTTAACCAATATGAAATGACCATCCTTATCCTTCCTTACATTGGTTGGTTTAAAGCCTATTGTATCTGTGAATAAAATGCAACATCTGCTTTTTTTCTGATTTCCATTTGCCTGAATTATAGGTGACCATCCCTTAACCCTGAGTCTATGTTTACCTTTTAAGGTAAGGTAAGTTTCTGGAATGCAGCAGAAGTCTGGCCTGAATTTTTGTATCCAGTCAGCCAACCTGTGCCTATTTAGAGGACAGTTTAAGCCATTCACATTAATTGAGAGTATTGATAAGCCAGATAGTATTTTGGGTATTAAGTTTTTCAAGAGTCCAGCAGACATTTTTAATCCTTTCACCATTGTGGAAATTGGAATTTGATTAAAAGTTTCTGAGTAGGTTTACTTTTGTGGTGGAGGATTGTGCTGGAAATTATGGAGGATAGGTCTGAAAATATCCTGAAGAGCTGGTTTAGTTATGGCAAATTTCTTCAACATGTGCATGTCATTAAAGTGTTTAATTTCTCCATCATAAATGAAATTCAGTTTAGCTGGATACAGGATCCTGGGTTGAACATTATTTTGTTTGACGAGATTAAAGGTTGATGACCACCCTCTTCTAGCTTGAAAGGTTTCAACAGAGAGATCTGCAATCATTCTAATGTTCTTTGTCTTGTAAGTTATGGTTTTCTTAAGTCTTGCAGCTTGCAGAATTTTCTTCTTCAGATTAACTTTAGTGAAGCTAATTATGGGTCTATGATAAATTTTTATTTGCATTGAGTCATGCCAGTGTCCTGACACTGTCTCCTATCTGGATTTTAGAATCTCTTGGTATGTCTGGAAAATTCTCTTTGATTATTTCATGAAGTAAAGCTTGTGTATCCTTCATAGCAACCTCATCACCTTCTGGTACTACTATAAGGTGGATACTATATCTCTTCGAATTATCCCAGAGCTCTCTCAGAAAATGATCGATTTTTATTCTCTACCTTTTGTCCTCATTGAGCATTTGGGAGCATTCAAAAGCTTTGTTCACTGTCAGATATCCTTTATTCTGCCTGCTCCATTCTGTTAATGAGGGATTCTACTGTATTTCTCAGATCTTTTAGGGCAGCAAATTCTTGCCTCAATGTGTCAAACTCTGGTGATTTTGTCTTTGAATTTGTTGAATTCTTGAGACATCTTTTGAATAACTCCTTGAAATTCTAATTCCATCCTTACCTCCATTCTGTTGATCTTATTTGCTATCCAGATTCTGAACTTGATTTCTGACATAACAGAAATTTGTTTATAAATGGGGTCTTGTGCTGTATCTGCCATATGTTTCCTTGGAGGAGTTGATGTAATCTGATTATTTATGTTGCCAGAGTATTTCCACTGATTCTGCCTCATGATTGTTTTTCACCATTGGCTAGATGGGCAGGTAAGGTGAATTTGGATTAGGAGTTCCTGGGATTGTGGTTACCCAGCCCTTTGTCAAGGATCTAATACTGATAGCTGCAGCTTTTTCTCTATATCTTTGCAAAGTAACCATACAGTATTAGTCTGAGGCTGAGGAAACCTGCTTGATGTGGTGGGGTTAGGTGGCTTTGTCTTGTATTCAGCTGGTTCTTGTGTGATCCTAGTGGATCAGTGACTCTGGTGAAGTCATAGCTGAAGTTTGCTTCTTGGGAGTCGCAGCTTGCCTCAGCAGAAGTGACCTGCAGATATCACTCTTCTCTCTTGTCTCGGCTCCCAGTCTTCAGCTTAATTGGGTACTTTTTGGACATTATCCTTCCCTATCTATGGGAGCTTCTGTCGGAGGCTGACTATAGTCGGCTATCTTGAGCCTCCCCTGTTTTGGGACTTTTTTTTTTTTTTTGCATTTTGTTGACTGGGGCTGGGCTTGAACCTGACACCTCCAACATATGGGGCCAGTGCCCTACTCCTTTGAGCCACAGGCACCTCCATGTTTTGGAACTTTTTAATAAAAGCCATTATCACTGCAGTTATATGCTATCTCATTGTGGTTTTGATTTGTATTTCTCTAATGATTAGAGACGTTGAGCATTTTTTTTTTTTTTTTAATTGTTGAGGATTCATTGAGGGTACAAAAAACCAGATTACACTGCTTGCATTCGTTAGGTAAAATTTTTTTTATAATTATGTCCCACCCCAAAGAGGTGTGTTACACATCATGACCCCCCATCCTCTCCCTCTTTCCCTCAATCCACTCCCCCATTACCCTACCCTCTGCCATGTACAAGCATAAACTGTCTCATATCAGAACTGAGTACAACGGAGTCTTGCTTCTCCATTCTTGTGATGCTTTACTAAGAAGAATGTGTGTTGGCCCCATATAGGTTAATAAAAATTATGTAAAGTCACCATCTTTTTTAGTGGCTGAATAGTATTCCATGGTATACATATACGCAGCCTTGTTAATCCATTCCTTGATCGGTGGGCATTAAGGTTGTTTCCACAATTTGGCAAAATAAATTGAGCAGCAATAAACAGTCTAGTGCAAATGTCCTTATGATAAAAGGATTTGTTTTCTTCTGGGTAGATGCCCAGTAATGGGATTGAAGGATCAAATGGGAGGTCTAGTTTCAGTTCTTTGAGGATTCTCCATACTTCCTTCCAAAAACGTTGCATTAGTTTGCAATCCCACCAGCACTGTAAAAGTGTTTGTTCCCTTGTCTCCACATTCATGCCAGCATCTGCAGTTTTGAGACTTTGTGATGTGGGCCATTCTCACTGGGGTTAGGTGATATCTCAGGGTAGCTTTGATTTGCATTTCTCTGATAATTAGGGAGAATGAGCATTTTTTTCATGTTTGTTAGCCATTCATCTGTCTCCTTTAGATAAGGTTCTGTTCATCTTTCTTGCCCATTGATATAAGGGATTGTTGGCTCTTTTTACTTTTTTATTTTTATTTTTTATTTTGCAGTTTTTGGTTGAGGCCATGTTTGAACCTGCCACCTCTGGTGTATGAGGCCAGTGCCCTACTCCTTTGAGCCACAGGCGCTGCCCTGTTGACTCTTTTTATGTTGCTTAATTTGTGCTCTTTGTAGATCCTAATTACCAAGCACTTGTGTGATTCATAATATGCAAACAACTTTTCCCATTCTGATGGTTGTCTGTTTGGTTTGGTTGCTGTATCCTTATCTATACAGAAGCTATTCAGTTTAATTAATTCCCACTTGTTTATTGTTGTTGTTGCAATTGCCACTGGAATCTTATTCATAAAGTTACCCAGGCTGATACCTTCAAGTGTTTCCCCCACACTTTTTTTGAGGATTTTTATTGTTTCATGCCTTAGATTTAGATCTTTTATCCATCTTGAATCAATTTTAGTGAGTGGAGAAAGGTGTGGGTCTAGTTTCAGTCTTTCACATGTGGATACCCAGTTCTCCCAGCAACATTTGTTGAATAGGGATTCTTTCCCTCAGTGTATGTTTTTGTCTGCTTTGTCAAATACCAATATGAGGAGTTCTCTGTTGTCAAATACCAATATCTGGGTTCTCTGTTGTGATCCATTGGTCTATGTCTCTGTTTTTGTGTCAGTGCCATGCTGTTTTGGTTGCTATAGCTTTGTAGTATAGCTTGAAGTCTTACAAATGGATGCCTCTGAGTTTTTCTTGTCGCTTAAGGTTGCTTTGGCTATATGGGGTATATAAAGCATAGAATTATCTTTTCAGATCTGTGAAAAATGACATTTGTATTTTAATGGAGATCACATTGGATCTGGAGACCACGTTGGGCAGTATAGACTTCCTTTTAACAATGTTGATTCTCCTGATACATGATCATGATATGTTTTTCTTTTTACTAACCTCTGCTATTTCCTTCTTCAGTATTTCATAAATTCTCCCCATAGAGATTTTTAACTTCCTAACTTACATATATTCTTAAGTATATATGGTTTGTTACCATTGTGAGGAGTATTGAGTTTTTATTTGATTCTCAACTTGAGTGTTAGTGTATGTGAATCCTATTGATTTCTGTATATTGATTTTGTAACCTGAGACTTTCTTGAATTTATCAATTTCAGGAGTCTCTTGGTAAAATATTTGGGTATGTCTAGGTATAAGATCATATCCTCCGCAGTGAATAACATAGTGTGAGCTTTTCTTTCCCCACTTGGATACCCTTGATCTCCTTCTCTAGTCTGATTGCTGTGGCTAGAACTTCCAGAACTATGTTGAATAGAAGTGGTAATGGTGGGTAACCTTGTCTGGTTCCAGTTTTTTAAGTGAGAATGATTTCAGTTTTTTCCCATTCAGTATGATGATGGCTGTGGGTTTGTTGTATATGGCTTTTATAATTTTGAGGTAGTCCTGTCTATGCCTATCTTGTTAAGCATTCCTGTCATAAAAGGGTGAATTTTGTCAAATGCTTCACCTACATCTATTGAGAGAATCATAAGGGATATTGGTCTATAGTTCTTCTTCTTCTTCTTCTCCTTCTTCCTTCTTCCTTCTTCTTCCTTCCTTCCTTCCTTCCTTCCTTCCTTCCTTCCTTCCTTCCTTCCTTCCTAAACACCACATCCACCACAAACAACACAACCTACTCCACATCCATAAAATTATTACATATTATTCCTTCATAATAAATATT
>CAUYPK010119793.1:0-22912 GCA_963574355.1 Loris lydekkerianus
ATCCACCATGCAGCCTCTCCATATCCTGTCTTAGGTTGTCCCCGCTTTGGGAATCTTACCCATCATTGGTGCTATGGAGGGCAGTGAAGAATAATAGTTAGATTCTTGGTTAATGAGCCGGTGATATTGGACCTCGACCTGATTTAACTGCCTCTTTATCTTGGTTATCAATGCTACTGAGACACCTCCTGGTGGGCCTCTGGACAGCTTCAGAATAAGGGATGGTCATGTCAGAAAAAACAGTCACGTGATAAGAGGATTAGAACCCTGAGCCACGTGATAGCCCACACATACAATCTCTGGAGAGGGTAAAGGGAGCTAGATACTGTGTTCAGATATGTTCTCAGTAACTCAATCAATCATACCTGTGTTATGAAACCCCAAGAAAATCTCTAGACACCAAGTCTCAATGGAACATTTTGGTTGGTGAACACACTGATGTGCCAAGGTGGTGACAAACCCTGACTCCATGAGGAGAAAACACAGAAGATCTGCATTTTTTCCCAATTTTGTTTTATACATCTCTTCATTTGCTTGGTCATTCTGATTTATATACTTTGTAACAAAACTGTAATTTTAAGTATAGTCCTTCCCTGAGTTTTAGGAGTCATTCTAGTGAATTATCACACCTAGCAGGGTCCTGGGGACCCTTAACGTCACACACACAGTGAGAAGTATAAGTGGCTGATGTGGAGCCTGAACTTGTGACTGACATCTAAAGTGTAGGGGGTCTTGTTGGAGACCTTGGTTCAAATGTGTAAAATCTGAAATATTTAAGAATTGACTTTCAGTACTAGTTATCTCTGAAATAGTTCGAGTTGAAGCAGAATAGCTTCTTATAGTTAATCAAACATTATCATTATTTTATAGTGCATATTATGAAACCTAATTTTTATAAAACCTTATTTGAACACTTTAAAACAAATACAAAAGACAAGAAGGAAGCAGCTTTCCCAAGTTGTAGTAGCTGACTGCCCCCTGCTGACATTGTTGTAGCCACCACTGATATGTGAGTCTACAAGTTGATGAATTCTCTTGGTTTTTGAATTCACTGATTCTGTAAAATTGTAATTCTCTCTGAAGCTTGTTCCCAGCATTGACTTAATTCAATGGCCCAATCCTTAATATTTAAAGGCTACTGGAATCATTCAGATGTTAATAGATTAATAGCAACAAAGAGGCAGCTACTCGTCAGTAACTAAAGTCTTAGGTCTCCATCAGTCTCCGTAACCTTCTCTCGGGTAAGATATTTCAGGCCTGTGTTTCTTTACATGTGCTCACAGGGAAGCCACATTAACACAACAAACCCACCTTTCCTCATCTGTAAATGGGACTTATTTTACAAAATGATCTCTGAGTTCTCCATTTAACAGATTGTAAATTTTTCAAGTAGAAAATAATCACAGGAATTAATATACCAAAACTGATATATAATATTGCACTGGACAGATAAAAATTCCTAAGTTTTCCGTGCTGAGATTTTTAGAATCTCATATGTTTTCTGAATTTTGAAGCAAGGTTTTTTTCCAGTGAGCTCCAGAGATAACACTCCTCAAGGATACAGAGCCACAAGTTGAAGTGCTTAGAGAGAAAGACTAGGGCCTGGTACTTGATCTAGCCACTAATGTGATAAAAACTCAGTACCAAAAGGTTTGGCAACTCTAGTTCAAGCCCTATGAAGAGCTGGCATGATGATTCCAAGGTAAATATTGGAGGCATACTGGATACATGGTGGGAGGTTGGTGACGGGCATTTATTGGCCCTGTTCAGGAATCCATGTAGTGCCAATGTTGAAGAAATCTGTCTCAAAGAAACATGGAGCAGTCCTTGGAGGGGTTCTGAGAAGCTTCTCCTATTAGAACATGATTTAGAAACTCTAAGACAAATAACATCAATCTAAGAGTAACACATGTTTTCCAGTTTCTTAGGTGACAATCCTAAAGCCTTTGCCAATTGAAAGGCCTCCTCAGTGTTTAACAGCAATCTTACAGGGTCCAAGAAGGGAGAAGCCCTAGCTGTTGTTTGGAAAAGAAGGTAGGCTCTGAGTTTTGAGCACTGAGACTCACTGCAATCGCTCAGTGTCCACAAGGATACATCAGGCATGATTTCGGTGTGCGGGAGTCAAAGTGAGATATTGTGCCCTAAATCACCTGAAGAAGGTGAGGAGGGGCACCCAGTTTTAATGCCTCAAGTTAGAATTGGACTAAAAGCTTCAGGTGGGTTGAATCTGTGAAAGTCAGTGGACCGAGCAAGGTGAGATGGGGAAGGAAGAGGGACAGAAAAGGAAAAGCAGGAACCAAGAACCCCGGGCAGCCTGTCTAGTAACGCCTCAGTGTACATCTGTCCAGCAAACTCCAATAAGGTTGATTTGTTGGATTTTAAACCGTTTTTTTTTTTTTTAATGTCTCTAAAATAATTATACATTTTCTTTTAAATATTATGTTGGCATAAAATGGGAAATTGTTAAGTTGTTGCCTATTGTTAGGTGCTAAACAATAGGGAGGAGGAAGAAATTATGCCCAAAATAGTTCTTTACGCATTCCTATGTAGGCACCAAAATAAAATCCAAAAACAGCCTTACTTAGTACCACAGAGCTGACACCACGTGTGTTACATGTCAGTTTTGACACTTAATAGGTTTTAGAAATATCTGTTTGTCAGCTATAAATCAGATTTCATCCATACTTCTTGGAATTCTGGAACATTTTTAGGATTTAAAAATATATACACATAGGACACAAAGGCATATCTTTCTGTGGTTTAGAAAAGAGTTTCCCTGACAGCAACCACATGGCTCATTAAAAATGTTCTAGTCGGTTCAGATTTCAAATCTCATTACTGCTGTGACAGTCACCTAGCGTGTGTTACAAATGAATGTCCATGCACAACACAAGCTGTTGGTTGGAAAACACAAAAAATACACACAGCCACTCTCTAAAATCCAAGTGTCCTACAGGTGGAAGTATAAAATATCAGTGGCTTACAGAGACCGGGGGTGGGTGGGGGGATGGAGTGCTGGATCACTAGAGTAAAAGTACAAGTTTACACCTGATATGTTGCAAGTGCACCAAAGATATAAGATCAAACATATTTTTTAAAAATCAGAAAATTATTAGAAGTGTTTAAAACATTATGAAAAATAGATGCTTCTGTGAAATATTTCATTTTTAAACAGCTAGATCTAGGATAAAGCATAAGTTTTATTTTTTCACGAGAAGTAAAAATCACGTGATTACAACCAAGCAAACACAACTTAAGAACTGAAATCAAAGAGGTAAACTTTGAGAACATGCAAGGAGAGCAGTTACCTGACATAAATGCTGATAAAATCACCTCAGTTGAAAATGCTGAAGCTAAAATTTTAGAATTGAATCAGGGATGACAGCGGGTTCTGGAATAGCTTCAAAAAAGTGCCCAAGGCCCCAGCAAAAGCGACCACAGGTGCTATTGGGCTGTCCCTCAGTTTAGTCAAATGGATTTTCTACATGTAGAAAAATATATACAGTAGTCCCCCCTTATCCAATGTTTCACTTTCACTTCTGTGGTTTTAATTATCTGCAGTCAACTATAGTCAGAAAATATTAAATGAAAATTTACAGAAATAAAAAATTCATAAGTTTTTTCTTTTTTTAAATTTCACATTACTATGAGATAAAAATGTTTACATTACATTGTTTTCATTTCTAAGGTAAACATCAAGTTGTAGTTGAGCCCTTCAACCAGGGAGTATGCAGAACACCCTCACACTGTGTGCACATTAGGTGAGAATCTGTTAGTCACCCTCCCTCTTCCCCTTTCCTCTCTATCTCTTCTCCCCTCCCCCTCACTAGAATATACTTGTGTTTTTTCTTTCCTGTGGGCATGTACTAGTTTACATATTGGTTTTATATTAGTATTGAGTACATTGGATACTTTCCCCCCATTCTTGTGATACTTTACTAAGAAGGATGTGTTTCGATTCCAACCAGGTGAACACGAAAGATGTAAAATCTCCATCTTTTTAATGACTGAATAGTATCCCATGGTGTACATATACCACAGTTCATTAATCCATTCATGGGTTGATGGGCACTTCAGTTGCTTCCAGGTCTTGTGAACTGAGCTGCAACAGACATTCTAATGCAAATGCCCTTGTGGTAAGATAATATTTTTTTTTTTCTGGGGAGATACCTAGCAATGTCATTGCAGGATCAAATGGAAGATCAACTTCTAGTTCTTTGAGAATTCTCTATACTTCTTTCCATACAAGTTGCATTTGTTTGCAATCAAAGATATAAGGTTGGTTCAACATACATAAATCCATAAATGTAATTCAACACCTAAATAAAATAAAAAGACAAAAACCAGATGATTTTCTCAATTCACACATGTTTAATTGTATGTCATTATGAATAGTGTGATGAAGTCTCATGCTATCCTACACCATCACTTCATTTCAATCATGTAGGTATTTTATCATTTCACATATCATATGAAGAATGGTGACTATGGACAGTACTATAAAGTATCGAGAGAGAGAAAAACACTATCTTTGGCTAGGGCACTGGCCACATACACCAAGGCTGGTGGGTTTGAACCCGGCCAAGGCTTGCTAAACAACAATGACAACTACAACAAAAAAATAGCCGGGCATTGTAGCACATGCTTGTAGTCCCAGCTACTTGGGAGGCTGAGGCAAGAGAATTGCTTAAGCCCAAGAGTTAGAGGTTGCTGTGAGCTGTAAAAGTGCCACATAGTGAGACTCTGTCTCAAAAAAAAAAAAAAAAAGAAAGAAAGAAACCATATTCACATACTTTTATTACACTATATTGTTATATTTGTTTTATTTTGTTATAGTTATTGCCATTAATTTCTCACTGAGCCTAATTTATAAATTAAACTTTATCATAAGTGTGTATGTACAAGGAAAAGCTTAGTTTGTATACTTACAAAGAGTGCCAAAAAAATATACACATTTTAAGAAAAGAAAAACTTTATTAAAACTGCACTACTCAATTTATACCAATAAAATGTCTACAAGTCATCTTTGAGCACTTTTTGTAATTGCAGAAGTGAAATGTGACTTGAGAATTATAATTTTAAAACAGTGTTTCCTTTCTCAAAATGTGCAGATAATTTTGGCACCCTTTTATACATAAGGTCCAGTACTATCCGTGATTTAGGCATCCACTGGGAGTTTTGGAATGGACCACACCTCTGTGGATGAGGGAGGATCAATGTACTGCCAGTAAACATGTATCAAAGGGAATAACAGATGTACTTCAGGAGAAAGGAAAGTAACCTTAGATGGAAAGTCTGAGATACATGAAAAGCAATAATCTGTGCAGTTGTTATTTAGAATAGGCTAAGTTATATTGAAGGAATGCATCAACCCCCCAAACTGAGTGGCTTAACCTTATTATTAAGGTCTGTTTCTCACTGAAACTACATAACCAACAACAGCCACAAAGAGAATCCTCTCTACTGATTCACTGTGGGATTCAGGGTAAGAGGGTTCCACCTTCATGCAGTCACATATGGGACTAAGACAGCCTTGAAGATGCCATGGCTAAGAAAGAAAACACATGGGATGTACATAGACATCTAAATGTCGCCACTGCCACTCGTAGCCCGTTGTCCAGAATCAGTTACATAATCTAATGACAAGATAAATTCTCCACTGGGAGGTGTTTCCCCCCATGGTTAAGGTACAAGTCCTCCTGCCCCCATCTCAGGTATTGAGCTGTTCCCTGGATCTCTGCCCTAGCCATTATACAAATCCCCACTATGGGTATTTGCTTTGGCTGATGACTAGGCAGGGGTCAGCCTGGTTAATGTTTCTTACCAGGCCTGGCACATGGCTTCTGCTATGGCCCCTGTTCTTCAGAGTGCTTATAGACCCAGCAGGGGTGTTTGCAAGCTGTATCCCTCACAGGCCAGGCTTCCAGTAAAAGCAGAAACTGCCCAGACAAATAAACTATTAGTTTAAAAGTAAGCTAACTAAACTGTTTTTATTCTACTTTGCTCAGCTTATTTCTCTGTTTTTCCCCTTTTCTGGGGGTATTTTCCCTTACCAAGAATGAGTCCTTTGGTCCCCATTCCCCAATAGTGTGGGGTCCTGGATAGAAACAAAGGCAGAGGAAGCAAGAATTTGCCCTTTTTTCTCTCTGACTACTTGAGGAGAGACAATGATCTTCTGCCCTCAAATTGCAGTTAGGAGCTTTAGTTCCCCCGCTTCTCAGGCCTTCTGAATTACACCATCAGTTTTTTGGGATCTTCAGCCTGCAGATGGCAGCTTGTGGGACTTCTCAGGCTCCAAAATCACAAGAGCCAATTCCTAATAATGCATCTTTTTATATATATCCTATTGCTTCTGTTTCTCTGGAGAATCCTGACTAATATTGTACCAAACACTTGGTAGAGGTTCATGCGATTCTCTTGAATAAATCTGAATCTTAACAGTGGTATAATCTCCTCAAAGCTCTTTCTAACATTCATATCTTCCTAGGGAATGCAAAATGAATCCTGCAAACCACTATCTAATCATCACCTGTGGGCACAAATCATGCCATCATTTTTCCCTTCATCCTCCTCCATGCCACTTGCTTCCTTTCCTGAGACTAAAGCCTGCCCTTAAGTAGCAGTTGTCAGCATCAGGATGCTACACGTCTCTCCGACCTCATACTTTGGTATAGGCCCAAAAGTCTTTGGCATTTAGATCAAGTATAAAGAAAGGAGAGAAAGGCCAGCTGAGATGCTTTAAGTGGAGATATGTAGAAATACTTTTCTTTTTTAATTTTTTCCAGAATATTTATTGAATACTTATACCTTGCTAAGCCTCAGATAGGGAAGATATGCCTAGAAAGAGAAGAGAGAGAGGAAGAGAAAATAAATCTTCACAACAACAAATCTGTAATGTAGAAATATAATTAATTTACTTTTTATCAGAAAATTGAAGCTTAACAAAGTTGAGCAACACGCCCAGTGGTTCAAATCCTTCTAATTTAGACCAAAGTCTGTGCTGTCCACAGTGAATACTGAATCTTCAGCTCTAATGCTAGACTCTCCGTGGCATATTTACTTATCTTCTCAAACCTGTCCCTACTCCTATGGTTTTATTCCTTATTTTTATTTGTCTTCCCACCCTCATTTCTGTCTTCCAATTTAAAAATTTACTATAATTTCTGACCTATTGATGAGAGCAGCCCAGGAAGATTCTCCCAGGATGGCTATTAGCACTGGAGGGCAGAGGGTGTTAAGAGAATTTAAGGGTTTTTTTGTTGCAAAGTGTTGAAGGAAAGGAGGGATCATTAGTTAAAATAAACCTTTATGGCTTCTCAGTGTTATGCAAAGAAGGCACATTCCTAGACTTGAAGAGAAAGTAAAATTCCCAGTTTGGGAACTTAATTACCAGCTGGGGTCGGGATGAGGGTAGAGTTGGGGTAAGCTAGGATTTGCAAGGTGATCTTTTGTGTTTGTTTGTTTTGTTTACTCACCATTATACTAATGATCTAACACCCCTCAAGTCCCTAGGTGGATGGTTCAGATAGACAAGGACAATGCTAAGAACACAGTCAGCCAGCACACCCTCCAGAGGTCTCATCTTCCTGGAACCTGGCTATAAATTCCCCTGACACTGAATAATGAAAAGAGAAAATGGAATTCCTGAACAGCCCCCTAAAACAGCCATATAGTTCAGGAAAAACAACAATAATAATAGCATCATTTATTAAAGTTTTTCTCTGTGCCAAGCAATGTTCTAAATGTGAACTAAGATAAAATCTTAAGTCTGCCTCTAAGTGGCTGACTGACTGGACCCCCTGTTGGCCAAGAGAATCCCTAAACTAAGTTGCTGGCCATGAAAAGGAGATTAGACATTCCTCATCATGCCCCATCCCCTTCTTAGAGACATCCTCTGTGACTCTAACAGGCCCAGGGCTAATCAAGATCTACCTGCTGGTCCCAATATACATAATCAACTACTTGAGTCTGTCAGGTACTTTGTAATTAACAGACCCTTTATCTTAAGCATTCCTTTTCATCAACTCCTGGTCTTTTAGACAGAGCCTAATTCTTTCAGCCAATTGTCAGATAAAGAATCTTTAAACCTGTAAGAGCTAGATGCCCCACCTTTTGGGGCCAAACCAATGTACTTTTTCACATATTGATTTATGACCTCACCCGTAATTCTTGTCTCCCTAAAATCTATAAAAGAAACTGTAAACCCACCTCAAGTCCACTTGCTCAAGGCTTCTTAGATGTGGCTCCAGGTCATGATCCTCAAATTTGGCTCAGAATAAACATCTTTAAATTATTTTACAGATTCTGACTTCTTTATCATAGACATAAATAGGCCCTTTTAATAAATAATTTCTTACAACATTTTATTTACCCCTATTTTACAGATGAGGAAGCTGCAACATACAGAAATTAACTAACTTCCCCAAGGCATGTAGTTTATTAATTGGGGAGCCAGATTTTCAAACCCAGAAAGAAATGGCTATAGAGCCTAGATTCTAAAAAAACATCCTATTTCTTTAAGTGTCAATTTCATAGTGCTTTTATTATTTAAAGTAAAAATGTGGATTTGTGGAAGCAAGAAAGGAATTAAATAAAATAAGACATATGGTGTTTACAATTATCAATTGTGAAAAGCAGTTATTGGGAAAAACTTCAAAACTGGATATTAAAAAGATAAGAATATTAAGAGAAATTCTATCAAATCCTGCCAAGAAAATTATACATATTTTAAAAACCTTAAAAATCAAGGAGGAGTTTTGTAGGGCAGCAGAACAGAATAAGCTTCAGTGAAACTTCCCAAAATGGGGCTAAGACTCTGAGCTTTTTAAATGAAGAATCTTCAGAGTAACAAACTAATGAGCCAGATTCTAATCTCCTTTCTTAGTTCTCTTGGAGCTCTATTCATTATTAACTCTGCTAAGAAGTGATACTCACTTGGGTTTCTGAGGAATAATTTGTCCTAGAAGATCAGAATGTTTAAAAACTATAATCTCATTTCTTATCTGCAGTTACTTAGTAACCTGAAAGGCAGAGGGAGCGCAGATTCAACAAATAGATTTTGTTTATAAAAGCATGGCTGATTAATTCTGAGCATATATTTCTCCCAGGTAAGGTGAATTGTAGTTAAAATTTTTGCATTGAAAATGTTGCCACCATTTCCCTGAGATACTTGACAATACAATTCTTGGAGGATATTATTAAAAGAGGCTGTCTATGTTGTAGGATTGTTGTGGTTATTACCATTTGTTATGGGCTGAATTGTGTTTTCCAAAAATTCATATGTTGTAATCCTAACCCCAGTGTCACCAAAGTTGACTGCACTTTAGCCTTTAAAGAAGTAATTAGGGTAATGTGATGTCATACAGATGGGCCCTAATCCAAGAAATTGGGTGTCCTTGTAGAAAGGGAAGACTAGGTCACAGACAACACATGCAGAGAAAAGACCATGTGTAGACAAAGAAGAAGAAAGCCATCTCTAAGCCAAGTGAGAAAATAAATGTCTATTGTCAGCCACTTTGTCTGTGGTATTGTTATGACAACCCTAGAAAACTAATGTACCTTTGCACAGATGAATCACTTTAAGGCTCATTATTACAATTGGGTTCTAGCAGACAAGACCACTAGAGTCATCTTTTTTTTTTTTTTTTTTTTTTTTTTTATTGTTTGAGACTCATTGAGAGTGCAAAGAATTAGGTTACACTGATTGTGGTTGTTAGGTAAAAAGTCCCTCTTGTAATTATGTCCTGCCACCAAGAGGTGTGCCATACACCATGACCCTCCATTCCCTTCCTACCTCCCCTCTCCCCAATCTCTCATTCCCATACCTCACCCCTTGTATTAGCTCATCTACTGCCTTCATATTAGAATTTAATGCATTGGATTCTTGCTAGTTATCTCTTACTAGAAAAGAAATCACCTCATAACGGAAGTAGGTCATTCAGGCAGTAGTCCAAATAAAAGAATTACTATCCTAGGAGATGATAGGTCCATCCTGTCCTCCAGGAGGACATTTTGTACTTCCAATGTGACAAGACATAAATTTGGAAGACAGTGACGTTGATGATCCTGGCTCTGTAGAAATCCTAGCGTAATGTGTTTGTGTGTTAGTTTTTAACAAAAGAATTTAAAAGGTAAGAAAACAATTACTAAAAATTTAAAAAATAGAATAAAGCTTATAGAATAAGAATATAAAGAGAGAAGATACTTTCAGGGAGAATGGGAACCAAAGACCCCATTCTTGGTGAGGAAAAGCACCCTCAGAAAGAGAGGAAAATTAAACAGTAAGCTGAGTGAGTTGGAACAAAGAAAAGTCAGCTAGTTTATATTTAAGCTAGCCATTGCTAACAAGCTTCCTGCCTTTTCTGAAATTCTAGCCTATTGGAGATATAGCTTACAAACACCCCTGCTGGGTCTGTGAGCACTCTGAGGAAAAATGGTTATAGAAGAAGCTATGACAAGACCTAAAAAATACTGGTAAACAGTATAACAGGCAAAGCAGATACTCATTGTGGAGATTTTCATTTGCCGTGGACAGAGATCAAGGGAGTAGTTCGAGCCCTGAGATGTGGGCAGAAGAGCTTATATCCCTTATTACAGAGGAAGATCTTCTGTGGTGGTTATGGGAGGAAAATTCCTCTCTCCCACCAATTCCTCAGAGGAGATTAACACCCATGAGATTTTACTCCACAGGGAACTAGCAGAGTTACCACTTCCCTAGAAATCTGTGTGTGTGATCTCAAGCAGGAGGCTCTCCCATTACAAGGCTCAGATTTCAGATTTCTTAAGTCTACCCTTAAGGTTAATAATAATAATAATAGGAGCTGATATACTCACTCAGAGAAACTGCTGGTGTCTTTGTTCCCTCCCTCATCTTACCCTCTGAGCAAATAGACTTCAATAAAAGCAGAGTGGAGCAAACACTTGGGGCCATTGCCGGAATCCCAGATGGGCAATGGAACCCGGAGCTCCCACTTTTAATTCTACTCTATGTCTCTTTCCTTACCCTAGTTTCTAACTCTATATTTCTTCAGTTGGTCATCACCAGTTTCCACAGTTCTTAGCAGACCATGCCCCCAGGGCAGGGCCCCAACAGAGACTTTTGTACAGCTGTGCATGTTTGTGTTTTAAGCTAAGTGTTATTACAAAAGAGTCTAAAAGATTTTTTAAATTTTATAAAGTAAAAATAATACAGTAAGCTAAGGTTAATTTATCATCAAAGAAAGAAAAAGGTGTAATATAAATTTACTGTTGTTTTTTGTAAAGTCTGCAGTAGTGCACTGTAATCCTAGACTCTCACATTCACTCAGCACTCACTCACTGGCTCACACAGGGCAACTTTTAGTCCTGCAAGCTCCATTCATGGTAAGTGCCCTGTACAGGCATATCTTTTTTTAATCTTTTATGTTATATCTTTACTGTAGCATCTCTATGTTTAGATACACAAATGTTTACCATTATGTTACAAATGCCTACCCTATTCAGTATAGTAACATACGGTTCAGGTTTGTAGTCTAGGGGTCAAAATGGACTGTATTATATGGACTGCGTGTGTAGTAGGATAGACCATGTGGGCTTGTGCAACTACACTTTGTGTGTTCACACAAAGGCAAAAATCACTTAATGCACTTCTCAGCATGTAACCCTGCCATTAAGTGATACACAGCTATATTGCATGGCATACATCAACTTGGCACCTGAGTTTCAATTTGATGAAGTACCTTGCAGAAGTCTTTAATTCATTGCAGTGGAAAGGATGAGGGACAGGAATCTGTGATGAGAGCAGAAAGTGTCTAGTCAACAGAGGTCAGCACCAGCCGAGGGGTCAGCAGGGAGAGCACCCCTCAGAATACTAGCAGAGTATCCAGGCATAACAGGGGGGAAGTGTTGTTGACCTTAGGAAAGTATACAATCCATTTTATAGCATCTTTAGACTTCGGCCATTTGTTTCTTCATTCACACAATAAAAATCTGAACCCCATCTTCTGCCAGGAACTGTATAAACGCTAGTTGAGAATGGAGAGTGATAATGTGTTTGTTTGCTAATGCTGACATAACAAATTAGCACAGACTGAGGGGCTTCAAAAACAGAAAATTCTTTTCTCATAGTTCTGGAGTCTAAAAGTTCAATATCAAGGTGCTGGAATATTTGGTTTATGATGAAGCCTTTCCTTCTGACTTACAGAAGGCCACCTTATCACTATGCCATCACAAGACCTCTTCTCTGTGCACATGCAGAGGGAGAGAAAGACAGAGAAAGAGAGAGCCTTATGGCGTGTCTTCCTTTTCTTATTAGGACCCCAGTTCTATCTGATTAAAGCCAACCATGATGACTACTTTCCACCTTAATTACCATTGAGAGTGAGGGCTTCAACAGATGAATGAGAGACACACAATTTAGTACATAACAGAGACTAATATAACCACTAATTGATTAAACGGTAACGAAGGAGCAGTTCGCAAAGTGTGTTCCTCTACAAAATGAACACCACAGGACCCGTGACTTAAAAATGCCATGCAAGTGAGTGACTTTAAATCACTGAAAAATCGCTGTTTACCAGATGTGATCATTTATATAAAACAATCATATCACACAAATGTAGAAAGACATATTTCCAAGAAAGGTGAAGTTTGGTAGACTAGAATCTGACGGTAGTTTCCTCATAGTAACATATAACTCTCCTATTCAAATAACAAATTATGCATATTTAAGTGTGTATTTAAATAGCAAGTTCTACTTGAAACACTGGTGGGTTGTGTATGCTGGGTGCAGTGGTTCACACCTGTAATCTTAGTATTCTGGAAGGCCTAGATGGATGGACAGCTTGAGCTCACAAGTTCAAAATCAGCCTGAGCAAAAAGTGAGACCCTGTCTCTACTAAAAATAAAAAAAACTGAGGCAAGACTATTACTTGAGTCCAAAAGTTGGAGGTTACTGTAAGCTGTGATGCCACAGCATTCCACCCAGTGTGACAGTTTGAGACTCTTGTCTAAAAAAATAATATAATAATGAAAATGTGCTTATTATACATTCAAAATATATTCCATTTACGTTTTTAAGCCAGAATGAAAAGTCTTCATATAACGCCCAAAGTAAAAGGCTAAAGAATTAGTTTCAAGAATTAAAGCATAGGCAGAAGAATAATTTATGAACTCATAAATCATTCATTCCTATCAGATATCTGCTATCTGACCATCAACAAATTAGAGAAGTAATATGTTTACTTATTTGTTAATGGCTTTACTAAATTATTAAAACAATGAGCTTACCATTTAGAGTCCAATCTTTATAATTATTCTTTTTTGGGCTATAGATTTTCAGTCCTTGGGAAGCATCTATGTTCACAAAGTGCTTTATTCTCACGTTGTGCTTCCTTTCAGTGGCAGCTCTGCGAGGCTATTTACAATATTGAGTAAACACCCTACCCTCTGGTATTGCAGAAGGCTGAAAAGCCAGGGGAGAAAAACTATAGCCAAGAACGGCTTTATACTATTTTTTCTGTGCTAACAAAGTATGAAATTCATATCTTGTCAGATTAAAAATTAAATGTTGTTTTGTTTTTCAATATTTTGAAAATTATTTTTAAAGGTTTAAAAGCAAAGAACCTTGTACATTAGTATTTCAGGTATGAAGTAGATAGTTTACTTTCTATGATCAGCTGTTTTTTTGACACATTTTCTCTGATGTTACTCACTACATGATTTTACATGCTCAACTCCTCCAGGACTAGTAGGCAAAGCAGATGGCAGCCTGCTTAGGAAGCTGACTTTATTTAGTTAATAATCTGATGATACTCACGCACTGCTTGTACTGAAACACTAATGGAAGCAAATGCGTCCTGAAAAGTTCTCAAAGAACAAGTTTCCAATGCTGTAAGCCAGAGTCTGTCACATCAGATTGCCAAGCAAAGGGGGAAAAAAATCAGGCTTTTTGGTTCTTTTTATTTTATTTTACTTTTTTGGACTAAAGCTTTCAAAGCCAGACTTTTTTTTTGCTCAGATTCTTTGCAACCTTTCTTAGAACTGACTCAGGGAAGCCCACCAGAGATGCCTCCCAAGCAGCCCATCTTTGTAGACCTTAGATAGAAATGGCATCTGGTAAGGTCTTCAGGATCATCTACAAGCCCAGCTCCCTCATTTTACAAGAAAGGGATCTGAAGATATTTATTTTCCTGAGCCTTCTTTGATCCTTTGTGGTCTATTGAAACAGTAAGAAATTTACACTGAATATTTTCCTTTGCCAATTGGAAATATCATTTGCTATTGGCACTGAGATTGAATTCTGTAGATGATAAAAAATAAAGTTGTTTATTTTTGTCCCCAAATAAAAGTTAATACAAGATAGATTCACTTTTTTAAAAGTCAAACTAATTGCACTTACATTGCTGTTTATAGTTCTATGTCTCATAGATGCTAAAAAAACATTCATTTGCATTGTTCTCATTCAAGGACAATTTGAACAAATAATCTCACAGAATACATTCAAGTCTGCACCACTCTAGTGCTAAATAGCTTTACAAACACTACCCTCTAGTGCAGGCGTCCTCAAACTGCAGCCCACGGGCCACAGGAAGCAGTGTAAATTGTATTTGTTCCCATTTTGTTTTTTACTTCAAAATAAGACATGTGCAGTGTGTATTTGTTCCCATTTTGTTTTTTACTTCAAAACAAGACATGTGCAGTGTGCACAGTAATTTGTTCATACATATTTTTTTTAAACTATAGTCCGGCCCTCGAACAGTCTGAGGGAAAGTGTATTTGCCCCGTTTAAAAAGTTTGAGGACACCTGCTCTAGTGTTACAAAGTGGCAATTTGCATTCTGGCTATAGGAAAGCTCAAATTATTGGAGAGTCTATGCTGTGAATGACTTGGCTACAAGCAAACTGGAAGCCATCATCATAAAATTAATTTACTGTAATTCAGTCCCTGTCAAGGAGAAACTTGTTTCGTTTCTTTGGCAAGATTGCTAGTTTTTTTTTTGTTTGTTTGTTTTGTTTTGTTTTTTAAAGTTATTTACCACTTTAACAGGGCTATCCAACATTTTATTGCTGCTTTTTTAATTTGAAATAAATGAATAAATATGAAACATTAAAGCTAATTCCACCTTCTACATGGATGAATGCAGTAGCAAAAAGGATACTTGACCCAGTTTTCTCTGAGTTTCTGCTTACAAAACAGGTTATAACACCACCTACTAATTATTATATCCTACCTTAAAAATAAAATACTAAAATCACCATCATTTTGCCTCCTAGATTTAGCTAGGACATCAACTCTTGTGGTACAAATGCTAATTTATTACAAACATCTTATGAAAGCTTGATAAAGTATGGCACTCTCACTAGTACATAATTCAACATGTTATAGAATGTAGTGTAAATTGAGTCCTTATTAGTCTACTCTAATGAAAACAGATAATAAGGAAACTAGCTATTTTATTTCATTAACTGAGTAATAAGTTGTCAAGCTATGAGTTCTAAAGAGGTACGATCAAAATTTTATTCTAATAAGTCAAATCAAATGTTTATATGATATCATTAAATTCAATTGGACATTTTTTAGGAAAAAAATGTTCAGATGATCCATAGACATTTCATTCATTTCTGTTCTGAATATATGCCAATTAATCTCTACATTCAAGACTTTAAACCTAAGTTGTATAAACTTGGATCATCACCCATTCCTATTAAAAAAAAAAAAAAAAAGTACATTATCTAATGGGTAAGTTAGAGTCAAAAGCACAAATAAAAAACAAACAAAAAGCACTAAAACCAAAGAAAGGAAATGTACATTTGAAAAATAAATCAAGGTTCTGTCAACTTCAGGCCCAAACTCATGATACACAGACAAGGGGCCACAGAGAGCACAGTGAAAAGGAGGCTGGGCCGCAGGGGCTGTCCAGCAACAGACAACAACTCTGAAATAGCTACAATATAGAAAGAGAGATTGGGGGGCAACAGCAAGGGTGGAGGCAAGCACAGTTCAACTGAAACCAGCCAGGCAGAGGAACAGAACCAAGCATAGGACACATCCAGAACGTTTGAAGAGCAGAAGTCAAGCCCAGGGTTCTTAACTTCTTTATCTAATCCAAAGCATTTGGGGAGGCTCTTCTGGCCTTTTCTATGCTACAAAGGGATGCTGACAAGGACTCAAACTCCCATTAAAAATCTCTACCATTTCATTTCCCTTCCCACCAAGAGGGTCTTCATTGGACATGTAAACATAAAGAGGAATAATTCCAAGGGAACAGAAAGGATATTTGAATGGATTTGAATACAAGTAGGAAAATGGCTCTGAAAACACAGACCAGAGCCAGAATGTTAAAAAGGCATTGAAGTATAAACTTCTTAGACATTCAAGAGCCAAGACACAAATCTGAATGTTTCTGTTATTCCCTGACTCCTTGGTGAGTTCCACTTTTGGAATCACTTCTGTTAGACAAAGCTTGGATCTTCAACATTGATTCTATCCCAGGAAAACAGGTATAGAGCATGATCATAAAGGAATGAGATGGATTTTTTAAAACAGGAGTATCAAAGAATATACATACAGATGCTTTGGTCCCTCACACTACAGGCAGCCTTTACTTCTTAGTTTTGTGAATTCCCATAATTTGACATTAACAGTATTCTGAAAAGTTACCATATTATCATTTTGAGTTACCATATTTTTAAAACAATAAGGAGTTATGTATTTCTTTATTCCTTTTTTTCTCTGTCTCTTGTGAGACAGAGTCTCACTATGTCATCCTCAGTAGAGTGCTGTGGCATCACAGCTCACAGCAACCCCAAACTCTTGGGATTAAATGATTCTCTTGCCTCAGCCTCCCAAATAGCTAGGACTATGGGCACCTGCCACAACACCAGCTATTTTTTGTTGCAGCTGGATCGAGCTGGGTTCAAACCCAGCAGCCCTGATGCATGTGGCTGGCGCCATAACCACTGTGCTACAGGCACTGAGCCTCATTATTCCTATTGATTAATAACTCAGGTTTGTTCTTTTAGAAACCTCCATTTGCACAGTTTATAAACAAAGCAGACTTGGTAAAAAAATTACATCTGCCAATTTTTGTAAGTCTAATAATAGTTCATACAGAAATGAACAATGAGGCTGATTCCCCTATACTGAGAGTCAGACTTCCAGGCCTGGGCTGGTCTCACCACCCCTCCTCCTGCCCTCAGTCTTTCCTCATGGCTTCTCAGGCATGCACCAGATTCTATCTTCAGCATTTTTGCAGACTGTTGTTTAATGGGCAGATGAAGGAAAAAGGGAAAAGAAATAAATTGAATGATTTTAAAAAGGGTAACAAGTTGGAAGAAGACATACAAAGAGAACATAAAATTATTTCTCTTATAAGTCTGGTATAGTCTCCGAAGGTGATGCTGAACACAAAGTTCCAAGAGAGTTCTGAACAGGAATAAAGACAGAGAATCAGCTTGTTGGTCTCTGCCTGCTGCTATATGCTCTACCCCATTTGATTCAGGCGTCTGCCTTGGATTTGGCTACTTTTCCCCATGCCTGGATCCTGAAACTGCAACCCAGAAACATGCAGTGACATATTCAAGACTTCAGAGTGGGTCATCTGTCCCAGAAGTCAGTGTTTTTGTTTTTTTGTTGTTGTTTGTTTGTTTGTTTGTTTTTTGTTGTTACAGATGCATGGACTCTGGATTCAGCCTAGATGTCAGATCTAAGGCCAGATGATTCTCTCTTTCTGAAATCTAAAAATAGGGTCACACAGATTGCATTAGCCAGTATGAGAACTTGAACTAAAAGACCAGATGGACTTGGGGATTAAGCACACGTAGCCAATCTAAAAACAGAAAAGGAAAAAATGAAGCAAATGTCCAACAGAGATGAAGGATGTATGTGTGTGCGAGAGAGAGAAGTGGAGAGACAGAGAAGCTTGCTTACTTTTTCCTTTCCAGACTTTGTGATGCACAGCACTTCTTATAAAAGTCCCTTTATTTTAAATTGTCAGCTCAAACCCCCTTTGATTAGTGTAATTTCATCACATTTCTGTTTCTTATAACTGCTACTTAGCTACAGACCTCCTACCACCTAGAAAGTGAGACACTTTGAGAGAAGAGTACTAAGAAAAAGTAATCTGCCCACTCCTGATATTAAGAGAGAAGTTCTCCATCTCTGAGACATTAATCTGGCATCTTGGTTTCACAAATGAGTAATTGTTATTCTAAAGTAAAGGACAATATGACTTTTGTATTTATGATAAAGATACAATAATCAAGGGAGTATGGTTTTGTTAAAAGAAAAGACAAATAAATTAATAGACCAAAATAGAGAGTGCAGGAATAGACCTGCACAAATATAGTCTACTGATCCTTTTGTGTGTGTGTGAGGCAGAGTCTCACTATGTCACCCTTGGTAGAGAGCTGTGACATCACAGCTAACAGGAACCTCAAACTCTTGGGCATTCTCTTGCCTTAGCTTCCCAAGAAGTTGTGACTACAGGTGCCCACCATAACGCCTGGCTATTTTTTGGTTGCAGTTGTCATTGTTGTTTAGCACACCTGGGTCAGGCTCAAGCCCACCAGCCTCGCTGTATGTGGCTGATGCCCCACTCACTGAGCTACGGGCGCTGAGCTTAGTTGATTGATTTTTGCAAAGCAGTAAAGACAATACAATGGAACAAAATTAGGCTTTTCAGTAAGTGTTGCTGGAACAACTGAACATCTACCAGCACCAACATGGTTTCGATACAGACTTCACACTCTTTACAAAAATTAACTCAATGCATCACAGATATAAATGTAAAATCCAAAACTATAAAACTCTTACACATAACATAGAAGAGAGCCTAAATGACCTTGATACAGTGATGAATTTTAGAATCAACACCAAAGGCAGCAACTACAAGTAAACAACTGAAGGGGCAGCGGGCGGGGGGAGTTCTGCCATCCACACTGCTCTGCAGCCTGGGAGTTGGAGAATGACCACAGAGCTATATGACATTCTGGAAAAGACAAAACCATGAAGGGAGTATAAAGATTAGTGGTTGCCAGGGGTTGAAGTAAAGGAAGAAATGAACAGGCCAAGCACTGAGGATTTTTGTAGGGTAGTGAACATATGCATGGTGGGGTGGTTATATGGATAATCTCTGTTCTTCTCCTCTTATTTGACTGTTAACCTGAAACTGCTTTTAATAATAAAGTCTTTATTTAAAAAGTAAAGGAAGCTTTTGAATAAAGAGACATACAAAATAGAAAAAAAATTCATTGTGGCATGTGCTTGTAGTCCCAGCTCTCAGGAGGCTGAGGCAGGAGGAGAGTTTGAATCCAGGAGTTGGAGGTTGCTGTGAGGTAGGCAGATGCCACAGCACTCTAGCCTGAGCAACAGAGTGAGACTCCTGTCCAAGAAAAAAAAAAAAAAAGTGTGCTAACATATAAACATTTATTATTTATGTATTTATTTATTTATTGAGACAGAGTCTCACTTTGTTGCCGTTGGTAGAGGGCCATGGCATCATAGCTCACAGTGACCCCAAACTCTTGGGCTCAAGCGATTCTCCTGCCTCAGCTTCCCAAGTAACTGGGACTACAACACCCTGCCACAACACCTAGCTATTTTTTAGAAATGAAATCTTACTCTGGCTCAGGCTGGTCTCGAACCTGTGAGCTCAGGCAATCTACCCACCTTGGTCTCACAGAGTGCTAGGATTACAGGCATGAACCAACGCACCCAGCTTCACTTTTTCTTTTTCTAAATTTCAGAATATTACAGTAGTACCATTGTTTTGGTCATTTAAATTGCTTTTGTACAGTTTGAGTCAAAGTTATAAATGTACCATCACCCAGATAGTGTGCACCTTACCCATTCAGTGTGAATTTACCCATTCCCACCACCCCTTCTCACCTGCTTGACTTCAATGAGTGTTATTTTCATTTGTACACATAAATATTAATTAGTTCCAATTTAGTAGTGAGTGAAGCATCAGAAGAATGGAAAAATGAACACATTTTCTTAATGACTTTTTGTTACTTACAAGAATTCCAGACTATTTACGTTTAGAATCTCAATGTACATTTTACCAAATAAGGATATGAGACTAATGAGTATACTTTCTTGATAGGTTTCAGTAAATTCTTATAGAAAGAACCATCAACACTGAGAAAGCACACTTTAATACAGGGGTATTATCTTCACGCAAATGTTAAAAGTTAGTGGAGTCAGTTGTCTAACTCCCTTTTTAATATCATCATCTCTCCTTTTAAGTACCTTCTTGGAACTTAGTTGATTGATTATATACAATAATGAGAGTTATGAACTAGGAAGTTTAAATTCTTATAAAATGTGGCTTTAAAGATGCTATTTTGAAAGATTCATCATGTGGACTTGGATGTATGAGAAGAAAATAGTTTCCCACCAGTTAGTTTACCAAATAGTTCAAGTATATTAAGAAGCTATCAAAGAAGTCACAGGTGTCACCAATGGAGTTATGGACCCTAAATAAATACATACTGTATCTCAAGCCTAGAATGGTTGTGTTAAGGCAGTGGCAACCCTTGTAGAAACCAAGACACTTTATAATTGTATCTTTGATTTACATAGAAGTATTTTTCACTACTTCCTATTTGCGAATTAAATGTTAGATTGTTTAACCCTCTAAAATAGCTGCAAACAGCCACTTATGTAGCATATTTACAAATCTGAAGTGCAAATGATTGTCAAAGGGACTTTATCTTTCCAAGTAGAAAGTAGAAAGTTAAGCAATCAATTACAGTCAAACTTGGGTATGGGGAATCTGTGAAGTCTATGCTGACATTAAAAAATCAAAATGTTTTTCATTGGTGTTCTTTACCAAACTCCTTGATAAATAAAATGTCTTAGACCTATAAATCAATCAGGGACATCATTAAAATGCTACCTCTGAGATTATTTTTGAAGTGATGTAATATTAAATTAAGGATCACCTTCCTTCTTAGCCTATGAAGAGATATTTAAGAGGCTCAAACCCCCCAACTCATCCAATAGTGACTTATATTCCTTTAATTATGGTGAAAGCCACCTTGTTGATTTGGAGTTGGAGAGGAATCCTAACATACCAATTTAAGACATAAATGACTAGTATACCTTTCAGGTAGTGGGAAGGAGAAATAGCATGAGATCTCCTCAAGGACTGGATAGAGCACTCTATGAGACAAAAGGAGAAATGCATGAAAAAGCAAATCAGAAAGACTTAAAATGACATTACAACATTGCCCTACATAACCTATTTAATAAGGTTCTTATGCTTCTTAGAAAGATGGCTGACTAGAGACAGTGTCTTTGCAGCCATGTGTGGTGATATTGGTGAGAAAAGACTCCAGACACCTCTGGCTTATGGGTTTTGCCCAGAAACATCCCTCAGGGCCACAGGGAGGCAGTGGGACACTTCAGGACCCCAAGGCAAGGACAAAAGCAATAAAGAAGTGGCAAATACTTGTGTTCGGGAGGAAGCTGCCTTTTCAGCTGTGGTTTCAGCCAAGACAGTTTGAAGTCAGAGAAGGCCTACTCTGAATTCTTTTTGGACCTAGGCACTTGGTTCAGTTATGCTGGGAGAGCTTGGGAGAGCCAGCAAGTGATTTTGAACAGTGCCTATGGATCAGGACTGAGCCACCCAGACAGAACAGAGCTCTCATAGTTCAGCTGCAGGCCATGCACACCCATTGTGGGAAGGCTACCTTGCAGGCTTGGTCCACAGGGTCCTAGAGTGAGATCAGTTCTGGTGCACCTGATCAGTGGAGCAGCCACACTTGGGAAGATTTGAGCAACACATGCTTGCCTGGGAAAGCAACTGCATAGTCAAGAAACATGGTTTGGAATGGTCAAGGAGTATCTATTAAGTGGGCTGAGGAAAGCTGTAGGCTCCTTCTGTATTTGGTGGAAGTGGGGTCTTGTGTCTGCTCAGGCTAGCGAAGAGCTCTAGTCCTCAATGGACCCTCCCAACCCACCCCCCAGAGGTTGGGATTTGCAGGTGTAGTTCAAGTACCCTGCTATACACCACTATTACTCCTATCTCTCTCTTTCTGTTCCTCTCTTCTTTTTGTCAATCTTCCCTTTTACTCTGCCCCTTTCCTTTCTCTTTTCTCCTTTTTTTATCTTTTATCCCTTCTTGCCCTTCAGTCTTCTCTTCCTTTTAGTCCCTTACCAAAAGGATATCTCAACTCCTTAGGTCAGAGGCATGGTAACTTAAACAGTAGGAGGAAGTGAAAGGAAAAAGTAGGGCAAGGAAACACTCAAGAGGAAGAAACAGCAGAGAAATCCTGGCATCATGAAAAAACACAACAGAGCAACCCTCCCTCCTCAAGGGATCTGAGGTAGCTACTGCAGAGTATTCCACCTATAAATAAATGTTAGAAATGACAGAAAGGGAATTTAAATTATAGATAGTAAAAACAATGAAGGAAATTGCTGAGAAGATGGAAAATAAACAAAAGGAAATCCAAAAACAGACTCAAATAAGGGATAAATGATATGAAGAATATAGAAAGTATATAGCAGAGCTTAAGGAATTGAAGCATTCAATTAGGGAACTTAAAAGTGCAGTAGAAACCATTAACAACAGATTAGACCATGCAGAAGGAAGAATCCAAGAGGTAAAGGTTAAAGCTCTTGAGCTTTCACATAAAGGCTATGACCCAACTATAGCACAAGACTATGAGACAAAGGCCAAGGAAGGGGAAGGGAGGGGGGAGGTTAGGGCGAAGGGAGGGTAGTGGGTGGGGCCACACCTACCGTGCATCTTAGAATGGGTACAGGCGAAACTTACTAAAGGCAGAATACAAATGTCTACATACAATAAGAAAATGCCACAAAGGCTACATTGAACAGTTTGATGAGAATATTTCAGATTGTATATGAAACCAGCACATTGTACCCCTTGATTGCACTAATGTACACAGCTATGATTTAACAATAA
>CAUYPK010119798.1:0-17870 GCA_963574355.1 Loris lydekkerianus
CACACCTACGGTGCATCTTAGAATGGGTACAGGCGAAACTTACTAAAGGCAGAATACAAATGTCTACATACAAGAAAATGCCATGAAGGCTACATTGAACAGTTTGATGAGAATATTTCAGATTGTATATGAAACCAGCACAATGTACCCCTTGACTGCACAAATGTACACAGCTATGATTTAACAATAAAAAAAGAAAGAATAATAAAATTTATAGCCCAATCTCTGTCTTGTAAAGCTGAGAAATCTGCCGTCACCTGATGGATCTGCCCTTTTAGGCCAATTGTTGCTTAATCCTAGTTGTTTGCAGAATTTTCTGTTGACCATGGCCAAGTTCATTAAAATGTGTTTTGGATTGTGTTTGTCTTTCTTTCTTTCTTTTTTTTTTTTTTTTTTTTTTTTTTTTTGAGGTAAGAGTCTCACTCTGGCAGTGCCTATAGCTCAGTGGGTAGGGCATTGGCCACATACACCAAGGCTGGTGGGTTAGAACCCAGACTGGGCCAGCTAAAACAACGACAACTGGAACAACAACAAAAATAATAATAATAGCCAGGCATTGTAAGAGGCATCTGTAGGTCCCAGCTACTTGGGAGGCTGAGGCAAGAGAATTGCTTAAGTCCAAGAGTTGGAGGTTGCTGTGATCTGTGATGCCACGGCACTCTATCCAGGGTGAAAGCTTGAAACTCTGCTCTCCCCCCCCCCCCCCAAAAAAAAAGTCTCACTCTGTCGCCCTGGGTAGAATCCCATAGCATTATAGCTCATATTAACCTCAAACTCTCAGGCTCAAGAGATTCTCTTGCTTCAGTTTTTCTACTTTTAGTAAAGACGGTGTCTCCCTCTTGCTCAGGCTGGTCTCAAACTCCTGAGCTCAGGTGATCCACCTGCCTCGGACTCCCAGAGTGCTAGTATTACAGGCATGAGCCACCAACTCCAACTAGTACAATGATTTTCAACTGGTATCCTGCAGCACACTGTTATGCCACAGATGATCTTAAGTGTGCCACAAAAAAATTTTAAAGATCATTAATTATTTTCAAAGGAAATTAAAGCAAAGTATGTATATTCTTTTCTTACTCTTTATGATCAATATAATTTAAGTGTGCTGTGGCAGTATAACTTGAACTATAGTGTGCCATGAGATAAAAAAGGTTGAAAAACAGTAGTCTAGGAGATGCTATATTTATATTGAGATGAACAAGGTTTAATATCCATCTAATAAAAGAGTGTCAGAATCATTGGTGATGCTTGGGAAATTTTCAGTTATGATATCCTCTGCATTAGGGCTTCCATGCCTTTGGGTTGACGTTCTCTTTCAGGCATCACGTGTAATTCATATGTTTGTACACTTTGTGAAGTCCCATAATTCTCTAAGAAATTGCTCAGCTTTTGGGGGTGGCGCCTGTAGCTCAGTGAGTAGGGCACCAGCCCCATATGCCAAGGGTGGCGGGTTCAAACCCAGCCCCGGCCAAACTGCAACAACAAAAAAATAGCCGGGCGTTGTGGCAGGCGCCTGTAGTCCCAGCTACTCGGGAGGCTGAGGCAAGAGAATCGCTTAAGCCCAGGAGGTGGAGGTTGCTGTGAGCTGTGTGATGCCATGGCACTCTACCAAAGGGTGACAAAGTGAGACTCTGTCTCTACAACAAAAAAAAAAAAAAGAAAGAAAAAAGAAATTGCTCAGCTTTTATCCCCTTCTTTTCTGCCTCTTTCAAGGCCTGAGTTAGCTCAAGTGCCTTATCCTCTAGCTCTGAGAGTCTTTCTTCTCCATGGTTTAATCTGTTATTGATACTTTCTACTTCATCTTTAAGTTCTCTGAATGATTCCTTCAATTCCTTAAGCTCAGACAGATCTGGCGGCGGCTATGGCTCAGTGGGGAGGGCAGCAGCCCCATATACCGAGGGTGGGAGGTTCGAACCCTACCCGGGCCAAACTGCAACAACAACAACAAAAAAAAAAAGCCAGGCGTTACTCTGTAGTCCTGGCTACTCAGGAGGCTGAGGCAAGAGAATTGCCTAAGCCCAGGAGTTCTGAGGTTGCTGTGAGCTGTGACACCATAGCACTCCACCAAGGGCGATAAAGTGAGATAGTGTCTCTTAAAAAAAAAAAAAAAAAAGTTCAGATAGATCCTTTCTAATTTCATCATGTCTTTCATTCATTTCTTGGGTCAATTTCTGGATTTCCTTTTGGTTGTTATCCACTTTCCTTTAATTCCCTTCATTATTTTTGAAATTTCCTTTCTTTCATTTCCATAAATTCTTATAATTGGAACCCTCTGTGGTAGGTGCCTCATGATGATCCCCCTTAGGGACATTAATATGTTTTGGTTTTTCCTGTTGCCACAATTTTTTTGTTGGTTCTTCCGCATGTGTGTGTTCTTCTTGTTCACTTCCTCCCTCTTCTTTCTCCTCTCCCTTCCTCCTTCTCTTTAATTTTTCTCATCTCTGTGCTTGGGTGTCAAAGTGGCCTCCTAGAGTCCTGGAGTCTCTCGCTGTCTCATTTTGCCCTTGCAATGATGATTCTGGACTGGGCAATCCAGGTGTTAGAGTCCCTTCACCCCAATCTTCCCAGGAGCAGCCGGTAAGGAGAAGTCTCTAGTCTGCCATCGTGGAGCCCCATAATCTCCCATTTCTCAGCTTCCACAATGCCTTGTCATCTTAACCATAAATCCTAAGGTGACAGAGGCTACAGTAGAACCATCTCGGCCTCCCTGAGCTGAAGAAATTAATAAATTTTTTTGAAAAAGAAAACAATTTATTTCTATATTTTATAATAGTTTTATTGGTCCTAGGATGGATATCATTGTAACAGTGGGGTAGAAACAGCAGATTCAGATAAAAAACTAATCATAGTCAACAAGCACTTCTAAACAGGTCCAGATACTCTAAGGCACAAGGGACACAAAGATAAATAATCCCTACTATTAAGGGGTTTCTGTTCTAATCATATTTACACATAGGCAAGAAATCAAAACAATGGGTCATTAATGGCATCATTTCAAACAGATTCCACTATCACCCACAACCAATCATAATGAGCAGTTTCTAAATGATAGTAGCAAAATATTTGGTTTAATATTAATTAATTTAAATAGCTATATATGCCTAGAGGCTACCATATTATAAAACTCTGGTCTATGTGGTCCCTGGCCCTTTAACTACAATCAGGCAATTCTCTGTTGCCTGTTCCTCTGTTCTGTCACCTTCTTTGAAACCTCCAAGCTAATAAGCTATCAGTTATTATCACTTATTATTTATTGAGGACCTCCTACATACCGAGGGCTGCAGAACTCACAAAATCCTCTAATAAAGTTCACAGCCTAGACCTATCAAATAATTCCATTGTCATCAGTGATACTTTTAGCCTTAACTTGTATTTACTCTTCTCAAAGGGATTTCATCTGGTATTTACAGCATTTCTCACTAATATATTTATAGTAATCTCCCCTTATCTAACAGGATATATTCAAAAATCCCTAGTAGATGCCTAAAACCACAAATAGCACCAAACCCTATGTTTTTCGATCTAATAACTGAGGCTACTACTAAGTAGCCACAGAATGGGTAACATACACAGTGTGGACAAGCTAAACAAATGGATAATTTACATCCTGGTAAGATGGAGTGGGACAGAGCAGGACAGTTCAAGATTGCATCAATGTACTCAGAAGAGCTCACAATTTAAAACTTATGAATTATTTCTGTAATTTTCCATTTAATATTTTTGGACTGAAGTTGACTACAATTAATTAAAACCTCAAAAAGTGAGGGGCCTTATGTACTTTGGTTTCAGTTAGAAAAGAATATTGATAATAATGTTAATCTTTTATTGATTATTTCACAAGCCTAATCAATATGTGTTAAACTTCATCCCTTTCCTCCCTAAGGAAGATAGTTTTAACTGACATACATTAAACAATCATGTCATATTCTTAATTAAAAGTATCATAATTGATTTACTATAGATTTTTAGGGAGAGGGCACAATAACATGTTACATATACTCACCAATTTTTAAGACATATTCAAATGGGAGTGGGGCCAGGCGCAGTGGCTCACTCCTGTAACCCTAACTGTCTGGGAGACCGAGGCAGGTGGATTGCTTAAGTTCACATGTTCGAAACCAGCCTAAGCAAGAACTAGACTGGAAAAACAGCCAGGCGTTGTGGAAGGCACCTGTAATCCCAGCTACTTGGGAGGCTGAGGCAAAAGAATTGCTTGAGCCCAAAAGTTTGAGGTTGCTGCGAGTTATGACAGCACAGCACTCTACCTAGGGAGACTCCATCTCAAAAAAGAAAATAAAATGGGAGAAATGGAAGGAACATATCTTTGAAGAGAAAAACAACTACCCCCCTCCCCCCCAAAAAAGCCTAATAGATAGTCTAGAATAAATTCAGGATGTCCAACCTTTTTTCTTCAGCTGTCATTTTGGGTAGAGAGAGTGTTGTGGCATCATAGGTGGTACATGGACATATAGTCCTAGCTACTCCAGGAGCTAGCTATCCTAATAAGGTAGGGAGAAAGGTAGGGAGAAAAAATTAGTCAGCATGGTGGCATATGCCTAGTCTCAACTACTCAGGAGGGTAAGACAGGACAATCACTTAAGCCCAGGAGTTCAAGACTGCAATGAACTATGATGATAGCACTGTACTCTAGCCTGTTCAACAAAGCAAGACTCTTATCTCAAAACAAAAAACAAAACCAATGCCCCCCACCAAAAAAAAAAAAACAAAGAACAATACATTTTTGCCCTGTGAAATAATTCTCCATATAATCAACTAAATACCTCCTACCCCTTTGACATATTATACCTTTTTCATTTTGAAATACACTTTGGGAAACATTATTATATAGGAAAATCTGGCTCTCCTATTAAATTATCAGCTTCCTAAAGACAGGGTCTTTATCATTTTGTAATATAAATCATAGTAGTTGTTCATGAAATTTATTAGAGAAAAAGCAAGACAGCAAGACTAGGGAAAAAAGAGGGAGACAGGATAGAAAAATACCTAAGCACTTTTGCAACATCACTTTTATTTATTTATTTATTTATTTTTATTTTATTTATTTTTTTTACTTAAGGGATTATCTTGCCTCAGCTTCCCAAGTAGCTGGGACTACAGATGCCCCCTACCCACAATGCCTGGCTATTTTTTTTTTTTTGTAGTTGTCATTGTTGTTTGGCAAGCCCCAGTATATATGGCCGGTGCCCTAGCTGCTGAGCTACAGATGCTGACCCAGTATCACCACCTTTAGATCCTATACCAGTAGATATTCCTAAGTAATATTTATTTTTTTAAATGAATTCTATCTTCCCTGAACAAATCCACAGAGATAAAGACTAAGGCCAGGCGCCCACCTTTGCCTCCCAGAGTGCTAGGATCACACCTGTAATCACCTGAGCTCTTGAGTTTGAGACCAGCCTGAGCCAGAGGAAGATCTTGTCTCTAAAAATAGCCAGGCTTTGTGGGAAGCACCTGTAGTCCCAGCTACTTGGGAGGCAGATAATTGCTTGAGCCCAAGAGTTTGAGGTTGCTGTGAGCTGTGACACCACAGCACTCTACCAAGGGCAACAAAGTGAGACTGTCTCAAAAAATAAATAAAATAAAAACAAATATCAATTGAGAAATTTTACTGCTTTTACAACGAAATGAACCCAATGTTTCCATGTAACCCCCTCCTTCCTTCAAGCTCACCAGCGTCTTCGTATAAAGAGATGTTTAGTTTTTTAATTTTGGTAAACTATTTTGAAAATAACAAGAGTAAAAGAGCTACATACACTCATAAAATTTCTAACTTGGAAAGCAAGAAAAGGTTATACCAAATACAAAGTATTTAAACAATCCTCTAATGCAGCGGTTCTCAGCCTGTGGGTTGCGACCCGCAGAAACTGTATTAAAGGGCCGAAACATTAGTAAGGTTGAGGACCACTGCTCTAATGCCTTATACGGTTGAGGAGATCAGAATCATCAAATTCAGCATCTCAGTGACACCAGAAGTTCCTAAACCTTCTAGTTGTACTGATTTTCCACTCAAATGGCTGTGCCCAATTCAGCTCTCCTTTATTAAGGAGAAGAGAAATCAGAATAGAATAACTAATCTTGAAAAAGACACCAAATTAAACTACAAACATTAGTAGCAAAAACTTCATTTATAAAATATTACAAATAATAAACAGAGAAGATTAAATTATTAGATTAAAGCCAATTTACCTAAGTATGAGACTCTACAACACATCTAGGAGATCATCTTTATCACCTCGTCACATAATTCTAATTTTTTTAGAACTGAACTGTGTAAATCATTGTGGCAATGTTAAGTTCTAAAGCACTGTTTTCAAATTATGCAAGAAAAAAATGTATCCCATTTTCAAGCTCCAATAAGTTGATGAGTCCTATGAACAAGAACAGAAAATGCTTCTTAAATTAGACAGAAACATAGGAAAGAGAAAGAGAGATAGATGAGAGAAAGGAACTTCTGAAAATCCAGCCAAAAACATGGGAAAGCGAAATGAACCAAGATGTTCATGACAGCAACAGGTACAAAAAACTGTCCATTTGACCAACCTAATAATACCTCAATTAAAATAAATTACTGTTAAAAAAATGAAAGGCACAAATTTAAACATAAATTATGATCTTGATAATGTAAAAAAAAATCTATAATGAAAAAGAACTAGGAGACACATGCTCACCACAGTGATGTTAACATCACGGGATTAAGTGTAATTCTTTTATTTTAATAAAAAGTTGTCTAATTACGTTTCAAAGGAAAATGAAGATAACTATATTTTACATTTAATTTACAACAATCTCTTTCTCTATTTCTATTTCTACCAAGATATTTGAGCACTAAATTCATGTGAACTAAATTTTTCACATCACGAAAACTGTTTAATGTCACCTTATTCTCAGCTCAAAAAAATAAGTAGTAGGCAATCTAATTAAATTAGGAAACTCAATGTAAATGAGTTGTCCAATTAATTTGTTTCATAAAGCCAAAGTTTCAGCACAAGGCTTTAACCATGCTCAGCAACATCAGTAGAGTTATTAGAACTATAATTAGTAAAACTTGACATGACCCTATGCCCAGAAAAGGCTTTAAAAATGCATTTTTTTTTATGACACAAGAAAATAAAAATGAACCTTTGACTCTCAACATAAGAAACAAAGGTTGCTATTGCCCTCAAACTATACTTAGAACAGTAAGTACGGAGTCACTGCTATCATGTGGATTTTTGTGTCCCTGAGCCTCATGCTAAAATTTGATACCAATGATGGAGGTGGGGCCTAATGGGAAGAGTCTGGGACATGGTGGGTAGATGCCTGATGAACAGATAAATGCTCTCCCTCAGAGATAAATGAGTTCTCTAGTTCCCAAAAGAGCTGGTTGTTAAAAAGAGCCTGGCCCCGTCTCTCACCCTGTACACAAGCCAGTACCTGCTCAACTTCTGCCATGAGTGAAAGCAGTGTGAAGCTCTCTTAGGAACAGATGCTGACAGTATGCTGCTACCGCATCCTAAGGGATTAAGACCTAAATAAATCTCTTTTTTTTTTCTGTTTTCTTTCTCTCTCTCTTGTTTTAGCTCCGGCCAAAAACTGCAAAAAAAAATCTTGAGCTTAACCTCTCTAGGAACCCAACTGGGTTCTCATAGTGAAGACCTGGGAAAAGAAAAAAGAAGAAAAAAAAAAAAAATCCCCTCCTGCTTCCAGAAGGGAGAAAAGTAACCATTCTAAAATATGCCCAGCACTCTTTGTTCCTCTTAAAAGGCCTTCCCAGAGAAAAGGAAACTTTTCAATCAGAACTAACCTACTAGGGTTTTACAGAACCTAACCAACCTGGGGGAAGGGAAATACCTAACTCCTGCCAGCCATCTATCCTTTTGACATGAGAGAAGAGGTAACTTCTCTAAAGGCTCTAAAAAGACTTGAGATCTAATTACAGGACTAAAGAATTTTTCTCCTCATTCCTCTCCCTTTACCACATCAATACTGCTCTTATACAACAGGGGATTAAAACTAGAAGAACTGGAAGATTCAGATCCCATTTGAGGATTCTCTATGAAAACCCAAAGATAAAAGGGCACATAAAAACAAAAACAATGGAAGAAATTTTAGCCTCTGATAAGAAGCTACAGCAAACAGTAAACACAGCCTAACTTCTAAACAGATAAATATAAATCCTCAAACTAAAGGGCCTATTTATCTCAGTTCCTTTTACCTAATACATCATGTATCTAGCTACCAACAAGACACTGTAAAGGCAAAGAACACAATCTGAAGAATAAAAAGTAAGCTTCAAAAAGACTCAGACACGGCAGAGATTTTAGAATTATCATGAGGAATTTAAAATAACTATGGCAAATACGCTAAAGGGCTCTAATGAAAAAAGTGAAAAACATGCAAAAAAAAAAAAAAAAACATACATACGATAAGCAGAGAGATGAAAACTCAAAGAAAAAAATCAAGAGAAAATACTACCAATCAATAACACTGTAACAGTACAGAATGCCTTTAGTGACAAACACTAAATCACGTTCAGAGAACATCAACCAGGATAAATATCAAAATGCTTACATGTAGTTAAATGACATTCAAACTGCAGAAAAATGACACAAAGTGAAAATCTTAGAAGAACAGAAAAACCACCTTGTCCACAGAGGAACAAGGGTAAGAATTACATCTTTCGCTTCAGAAACCACATAAGCATGTAACTTCAATGTAACTTCGAGTGCCATTGACTTATGTTTGAAGAAGCTTTCTCAGAGTCCATATGAAGGGATGTTCCTTTAAGACCCTCCAAAGTGATTAGAAAGCTAATCATGTAGGAGGCCCTGAAAGCAGAGTCTGGCTGTCTCTGGAATGCCCTGGAAAGGAAACTTGGAAGTGGAAAACAAGATAAGTTACTGTGCATCTCAGTTACATGTTGCACCTGTTTTCACAAAGGGCTGAATAAGTTTTTGTGGTTGCTCTGTATGGTTTCTTTGTATTCTTATCATATAGACCATTTGCTGCCAACTGGTTTTATTATTAGTATGTGTACATGTGTATGTGCAGAACTTAATGTTGTTAAGAGTATATAAGCTTGCAAGAAATAAAATTAAGGGCTGCATGCCTGAGTGAGCTGCAGACCTCTGCTTCTCCACAATTCTGACTGCTGGTCTTGTCTCTGTGACTCCGGCTGGACCGTTTACAGCAATATAAGCACAAAAACAGCAGAGTAAAATAAAGTATTAAACAGGAAAATAAACTAAAAAATTCTGTACCCAGCAAATTATCCTTCAAAAGTGAAAAAGAAATAAAAACTTTGGCTTGGCACCCGTGCACCGGCCACATGCACCAGGGCTAGTGGGTTCAAACCCAGCCTGGTCCTGCTAAACAACAATAACAATAACAAAAAAATAGCTGGGTGTTGTGGCGGGCACCTGTAGTCCCAGCTACTTGGGCGGCGAAGGCAAGAGAATTGCTTGAGCCCAAGAGTTTGAGGTTGCTGTGAGCTGTGACGCCATAGCACTCTACCTAGGGTGACATAAATGAGACTCTGTCTCAAAAAAAAAAAAAGAAAGAAAGAAAAACTTTCTCAAGCAAACAGAAATTGAGGGAAATGAAAGCCAATAGACCCAATTCTTCAGAAAGAACGAAAATTATATACATCAGAAACTTGGATAAAGAAAGCATACAGGGTGGTGCCTGTGGCCCACAGGAGTAGGGCACCGGCCCCATATGCGGGAGGTGGCAGGTTCAAACCCAGCCCTGGCCAAAAACTGCAAAAACAAAAAGAAGACGACGAAGAAAAGAGCATACAAAAAAACAATAAACCAAAGTAAAATTAAATCTTTTTATTTTTCTTATAATTGATCTAACAGGTAATAATTTTTTCAAAATAGTAATAGCAACAATATACTTGGTTATTATAACTTAGAGAAAAGTGAAATGAATGAATGTAATGTTATAAGAAATGAGAGAAAGGAATTGAGAATATTCTGTTACAAGGTATTTGGCACTACTCATGAAGTGGTATAGTGTCATTTGAAAGGTGACCTTGCATTAATTGTAAATTGCAGGCTATGGGGCAACTACCAAAAACCTTTATAAAATACTATAATTGATTTACTAAGACAAAAGAGAAAATTATATCATATAAAATGCTAAATTAAAATGAGAAAAGGCAGAAACAAAGCAGAAGACCAAAAAAGAAAAAGGAGGAGGAGCAAAGGAGAGGGGAGAAGAGGGAAGGGGAGGGGAGGAAGGAAAAACGAAAGGAAAAATGAATAAGGGCAATAAATAGAAAATAGTTACAAAATATGATAGATATTAATCCAACTATATAAATAATTATTTTAAAAGTCAGTGGTCTAAACATACCAATTAAAAGGCAGAGACTATAAGGATCAAAAGAAAAGACTCAACCGTATGTTGTCTTTAAGAATCCCACTGTGGCCATGCACAATGGCTTACACCTGTAATCCTAACACTCCACCAAACTGAGGCAGATGGACTGGTTGAGTGACCCTGTTTCTACTGAAAACTAGCCTGGTGTTGTGGCAGGCACCTCTAATCCCAGCTACTCAGAAGACTGAGGCAAGAGGATGGCTTGTGCCTAAGAGTTTGAGGTTGCAGTGAACTGGGAGGCCAGGGCACTCTACCAAGGCTGACAAAGTGAGATTCTGTCTCAAAAAAAAAAAATCCCACTCTAACTCTAAAGACAAAGGTGGATTAAGAATAAAAGATGGATAAAGATATACCATGCTAAAAGTAAGCAAAAGAAACCTGGACTAGCTACATTAATTTTAGACAGAGAATACTTCCAACTAAGAAAAATTATTAGCAATAAAGAAGGACGTTACATAATAGAGGGCCAATTCTCAATAACTATCCTTTTATGTATTTGCCTAACAAAGGGTCAAAATACATAGGATAAAAACCAATAGGATTGTAAGGAAAAATACACAAATTCACTGTGATAGTTGGTGACTTCAATACCATTCTACCAGTGAATGACAGAAGCAAAAAATACGTCAGGATGTTATAGAACTTATCAGTTCTATACTGTCAATCAACTGGATCTAACTGGCATTTATAGAAGACCTTATCCAGGACATACACATTCTTCTCATGCACAGGGAACATTTCACCAAGACAAATCACCTGCTGAGATGTAAAACATGCCTTAACAAATTTAAAAGAAGTATGCTTTCAGACCACAATGGAATTAAACTAGAAATCAGTAACAGAAAGACAGCAGAAAAATCCCCAAATATTTGGAGATTAAGCAACACACTTACCAATAGCACATGAGTCAAAGACATAGTCTTGAGAAAATTGTATTTTAAACAAAATGTAAATGAAAATAAACCATCAAAATCTATGGGATGCAGGAAAGCAGTACTAAGAGGTTAATTTAAAGCACTAAATGCATAAATTAAAAAGGAAGAAAGCTAAAATCAATCATCTAAGCATCTACCATAGAAAACTAAACAAAGAAGAAAAAATTAAATACAAAGGAGACAGAAGAAAAGAATGAAAATCATAGCAGAAATCAGAAAAATTGAAAACGGAAAAAATATCAACAAAACTAAAAGCTGGTTCTATACCCACAAATTTGATAACATAAATGAAACAGATCAATTACTTGAAAGACACAATCAAAACTCATATAAGAAAAAACAGATAATCTGAATAGGCCTACATCAATTAAAGAAATTAAATAAATAAATAAGAACCTTCCAAAACAGAACACACCCAGATGGTTCACTGGCAAATTTTACCAAATGTTTAAGAAACAAATGATACTAATTTTCTGTTCCAGAAAATACAAGCAGAGGGAGCACTTTCTAACTTACTCGCTGAGGCCACCATTACCCGAACACTAAGTGCCCTCCAAAAGGAAAACTACAAACCCATATCTCTCATGAAAATAGAGGAAAATGTTCTCAAATGTACTAGCAAATCAAAATGCACATTGCAACCAAGGAGGGTTTCTTCCAACTATATAAGGCAGATTCAGCATCTGAAAATCAATTAATGTAATCCAGGAAACAGGAAAAATCTTAAGATAATATTGACAGATGCATAAAAAGTATCTGATAAAATCCTACACCCACTCATGATTAAAGGCCCTCAGCAAATTAGAAAAAAGTGACCAGGCGTAGAGGCTCATGCCTGTAATACTAGCACTCTGGAAGGCTGAGGTGGGTGGATTGCTTGAGCTCACGAGTCTGAGACCAGCCTGAGCAAAATCAAGACCTTGTCTCTACTAAAAACAGAAAAACTGAGGCAGGAGGATAGCTTGAGCCCTGGAGTTGGAGGTTGCTGTGAGCTATGACACCACAGCACTCTACCCAGGGCATCAGCTTGAGACTCTGTTTCACACACACACACACACACACACACACCAAAAAAAAAAAAAGAAAGAAAGAAAAAAGTAAACTTCCGGCAGCACCCGGCAGCTCAGTGGGTAGGGTGCTGGCCACATACATCAAGGCTGGTGGGTTGGAACCCAGCCCAGCCAGCTAAAATCAACAATGACAACTGCAACAAAAAAATAGCCAGGCATTGTGACTGGCACCTGTAGTCCCAGCTACGTGGGAGGCTGAGGCAAGAGAATCACTTAAAGCCAAGGAGTTTGAGGTTGCTGTGAGCTGTGACACCACAGCACTCTACCGAGGGCAATATAGTAAGACTCTGCCTCAAAAAAAGAAAAAGAAAAAAGAAAGAAAGAGAAGAAAAAGGTAAACTTCCTCAAGAAAATCTACTTAAACCCCTACAACAAATCTCATACCTGGTACTGAGAAACCAGATGCTTTCCCTCTAAGATCAAGAACAAAGTAAGGACTTCCCTTTTCACCACTCCTATTCAACATCACACCAGACATCTCAGTTAAAGTTGTAAGACAAGAAAAGGACATAAAAGGTATATAAACTGGGAAGGAAAACAATGAAACTGCCTTTGTTCACAGATGACATACTTATCTATGTAGAAAATCCCAAAGAACTGCCCAATAAGCTCTAAGAAGTGATCCTATTATTGTAAGGCTGCATGATACAAGGGCATATATGGAAACTGTACTTTCTGTTCACTTTTCCATAAAGCTAAAATTGCTCTAAGAAATAAAGTCTATTTTTTAAAACCTGAATTAAACAGCTTGCACAATAATACATTAATTCAGCGTAAGTGCACGAAAAAAAAGTGTTCAATGTGACTTTCCTTCATTCTTTCCCTTTTCTCCCTAGTGGGGCTGCAAGAGATAATCAGGGATGGAGCAGAGAGAACGAGGGGGAGAATCCCTAATTCTCAACTATCTATGGGTCCAGAAAAATACAACATGGAAAGTGAAGACTTCAAACCATAAAAGTAAAGAAATCAAACACATTCATACCCTATACTTTTAATCTTTGCCAATTCTGAAACTGGAAAATACTTCTTATAAATTGGATGAACTTTATTTTATTAGTAATATGCAGAAACTCCAAAGTCTAAAATGAGAAGGGAAAAGTACAACAGAAAAGAGTTTAATCCAAGCCTGGAGGATCAGTCTCTCTAGCTCCAGGGGTAAGAAAAAAGAACAAAAGTCTCCCCCAGAAACCATCAAAATAACCCACACCAAAAGTTCAAGTTATTCTTTATGATATGCCCAGCTACCTTTAACATTAAGAAAATAAAGTAACAGGCGGTGCCCATAAACCACATGCACCAAGGGTGGCAGGTTCAAACCCAGCCCAGGCCAGCTAGACAATAATGACAGCTGCAACCAAAAAATAGCCAGGCATTGTAGTGGAAGCCTATAGTCCCAGCTACTTGGGAGGCTGAGGCAAGAGAATCACTGAAGCCCAAGAATTTGGGGTTGCTATGAGCTGTGACACCATAGCACTCAACCGAGGGCAACATAGTGAGATTCTTTCTCAAAAAAAAACAAAAAAACAATGGATATTATTGGCTGGGCACCTGTAGCACTGGGATTATGGTGCCAGCCACACACACCAACAGTGGCAGGTTCAAACCCGGCCTGGGCCAGCTAAACAACTGCATAGCCAGGCACTGTGACAGGTGCCTATAGTCCCAGCTACTTGGGAGGCTGAGGCAAGAGAATTGCTTAAGCCCAAGAGTTTGAGGTTGCTGTGAGCTGTGACACCATAGCTCTCAACCAAGGGCAATATAGTGAGATTCTGTCTCAAAAAAACAAAAAAACAGTGGATACTATTGGCTGGGTGCCTGTAGCACTGTGGTTATGGCACCAGCCACACACAACGGTGGCAGGTTCAAACCTGGCCTGGGCCAGCTAAACAACTGCATAGCCAGGCATTGTGGCAGGTGCCTGTAGTCCTGAGGCAAGAGGCAAGGAGACTGAGGCAAGAGAATCACGTAAGCCTAAGAGTTTGAGGCTGCTGTGAGCTGTGATGCCACAGCACTCTACAGAGGGCAACATAGAGAGATTCTGTCTAAAAAAAGAAAGAAAGAAAATATACTAACAACATCCCCCTCCTCTTTTCATTAAAGAATGAAAATGTGATTAGAAAATAGGATCCAGGCTTGGCACCTATAGCTTAGTGGGTAGGGCACTGGCCACATACTCCAGGGCAGGCAGGTTTAAACCTGGCCCAAGCCTGCCAAACAATGACAACTACAACAAAAAAATAGCCAGGTGTTGCGGGGGGCACCTGAAGTCCCAGCTATGTGGGAGGCTGAGGCAAGAAAATCACTTAGGCCCTAGAGTTTGAGGTTGCTGCAAGCTGTGTCGCCACAGCACTCTACCAAACACAGTGAGACTCTGTCTCAAAAAAAAAAAAAAAAAAAGAAAAGAAAATAGGATCCAGAAAACATATTCTTATTATTATAATGACAGTTTCTATTTGGGCTCTACATTCTATTCATTTTAATATATTTTATTCCAAGTATTGCTACAGGGCTACTGAAAATTCTACATTCCAATATATCTCCTAAAAATAAATCAACCGATCAGTTATCATTGTTACAACATATAGTGATAATCTCTAAATTACCCAAATATCTACTATGAAAATACTTTATACAATTTGTCACTGAAGGGCTAGATGCAGGAAAATCCTTATGTTCAAGTGGTGAGAGGTTTCTGGTACTTCCTGGAATATGATTTTGAATTTTTACCACATCCAGTGATCAAAGATTCCTTTTTTTTTTCCTACTTCAATAACTATTATTCATATCTAAAAATTTTTAGTTCACCAAGTATTTATACTTATCACCAATATATAGGCATTGTTAATTTGTATGTTGACAAGCATATACATAACCACAGCGTGTTTTAGTATAGGCAGTCCCTGAGTTACAAACATCAGGCTGACATATGACTGGCACTTAGGAACAGAGGCTATTAAAGGTAATAGGTAAATGCACCTGTTCCAACTTACATACAAATTCAACTTAAGAACAAACCTACAGAACTTCTCTCATTCATAACCTGTGAACTGCCTGTATTACCAAAAAATTTCCTTTCTGGTGCCTACTATGAAGTACCATATATACTCGAGTATAAGCCGAGTTTTTTCAGCACAAAATTTGTGCCGAAAAACCCAAACTCGGCACAAATTATGTGCCAAAAAAACTCGGCTTATACTTGAGTATATACGGTAATTACAGGTATTTCCAACATGATTCAAAGAAAGAATTCAAACACACTGTTGTGAGCTATTCAAAACATAAGGAAAATTCAATAGCCAATGAAATCACTTCCACCTAGAATTCTAGCACCATACTCTACTTCACAGGACTATTAATATTCTTTACTAAGAATTTTTCTAAGATCTCTTGCCCGTAAGAATGATATGACACAGAAACATGGGTAACAAAGGAGGAATTCTATTCTTGTGCTCTCTTCAAAAAAGGTTATTTTCTGGGCAGCACCTATGGCTCAGTGAGTAGGGCACCAGACCCATATACTGAGGGTGGCGGGTTCAAACCTGTCTCCAGCCAAACTGCAACCAAAAAGTAGCCAGGCGTTGTGTCAGGCACCTATAGTCACAGCTACTCGGGAGGCTGAAGCAAGAGAATCACCTAAGCCCAAGAGCTGGAGGTTGCTGTGAGCTGTGACACCATGGTACTCTACTGAGGGTGACAAAGTAAGACTCTGTCCCTAAAAACAAAAACAAAAAAAGGTTACTTTCTTATTTTTTTTTTCTTAGACAGTCTTACTCTATTGCCCATGCTAAAGTGCCATGATGCCAGCCTAGCTCATAGCAACCTCAAACTCCTGAACTCAAGTCTTCCTCCTGAACCAGACACCTAAGTAGCTAGGACTACAGGTGCCCACCATGACATTCGGCTCATTTTTTCTGTTTGTAGCATAAAAGGGATCTTGCTCTTGCTGCAGCTGGTCTAGAACTCTGTGTTCAAAGGATCTTCCCGCTTCCACCTCCCAGAGTGCTAGGATTACAGGTGTGATCCACCTTTTCTAAAGTCAGCATGAGAGTATAGCAACAAATTTTTCTAACTTTAAGTGAATTACCATATATACTCGAGTATAAGCCGAACCGAGTATAAGTCGATCCCCTTAATTTTACCCTAAAATCTGGGAAAACTTAGTGACTCGAGTATAAGTCGAGGTGGAAAATGCAGCAGCCACTGGTAAATTTCAAAAATAAAAATATATGTCCAAAACAATTACAATAATTGAGGAATCAGTAGGTTGAATGCTTTTCAATATTTATTGCTAAAGAAAAACTGTAAACTAGCAACAACTTTAAAACTTTAAATAAAGTGCAGAAAACCATAGCTTAACAGGTAATCAAGCTAAATCATACTCACTGAATCAAATAACCTGTATGACCCGAGTATAAGCCAAGTTCGGGTTTTTTGGCACAAATTTTGTGCCGAAAAAACTCGGCTTATACTCGAGTATATACGGTAACTGAAATAAAGAATGCTCATCTTCCAAATATTTCATTCAAATTGAAAACTAAAATATAAGAGACCAGGGCTAACAGCAAGTTTAGCTAGTATCTCCCTTAAAACATAAATTAATTTGTAGATACTGTATTCAGAAGTTAGAACTTACCTCCTCAGCACTGAAAGTATTCTCTATTTCCTTTTTATTTTGTGACTCCAACAAAATGACTCTTAATATGTCACTATAGCAGGCACTCAACAACTACAGCCCTTCAGAATCTAAGAACTAGAAATGCCTTAAAGATTATTTGGTTCATTCCTCTTATCTTCCTCACATATTCACCATGAGGAAACCAACAGGATGGGTAAGACAGTAACTTTCTCAAGCTACTTAATAACAGAACAAAAAGAATTGAGGCACCTTGACTTCCAGACTGATATTCTTTCTACTACACCAGGCTTCTGTCAAAAACTCTGTGAAGAGCCTGGGATTTTACCTACATGCAAACTAACAACATCAGTCTGCTGTACGTTCAGGGATACTGAGAAACAAAACCATCTATCCACATGCAGCTTAGACACTAAGGACTGAAATTACACACCCCCTGTACTGAGCTGAATAGTATCCCCCAAAAAATTTACCTTATATACTCGAGTATAAGCTGAGTTTTTTCAGCACAAAATTTGTGCTGAAAAACCCGAACTCGGCTTATACTCGGGTCACATAGGTTATTTGATTGGGTGCACGCGCACTAATTAAATGCATGTAGTCTCCAGTCGTCTTCTGCCATCTGCTTGAGGGGGCGGTGCTTCAGCTCAGTCCACAAGTCGCGGCTGATGGCTGAAGAGGCAGGCGGCTGAACTGAACTATTCCACTGAACTATTTAACCCACAATATTTAATGGCACATTTAATTAAGTGAAAACCCCATTTAAGGCAGTAAAGTCTTGTAAATAAATGTTTATAAATCCTGAACCCTTATAATCAGGGGTTTTGGAGTATAAGGATTCAGGATTTT
>CAUYPK010119799.1:0-28843 GCA_963574355.1 Loris lydekkerianus
TTCTAGAATTTCTTTTCTTCTCTTTTCTAGATCTTCTTGGAGTGTTTTGATCTTGTTTTGCACGATCTTAGATCTGTTGGCATAAAAGTAGCACTTCTCCTGTAAAAATAAACAGATGCCTCCCTTTTTGGCAGTTAATAGGACTAATTTCTTTTTTACCAGATGCATATGGTCTGGGAACATGCAGGCAGAGAAAATACATTGGCAGGTAAAAGCACAGGTAGTTGGCTTACTCCAAAGGAGCAAGGAAAGAAAGAAATGGCTGGGGAGGCAGAGAGAATGAGCAGAAGAACTGCGAGGCTTCTGTGTTTCCCGGGGAAGACTCTAGGCCATGTGCTTGCTGCCCTCAGCTATAACTGGGCGTGTGACTTACTCACCATGTATCCTGAAGTCAGGCAATGTCCGCTTTGGGCCTCAGTTTCTCAAATTCTAAAATGAGCAGGAACCCAGGGCTTGGCAGAGGTGCCCTGTAGTTAGCAGCCCCACCCTGCAGGGGGCTTCTCTTTTGCCAGAGGCACAAGCACAGTGGGCTTTGAGCAGCTAAAATAATAGAAATGTTCTTCAGTCTCCCAGGGAAGCTGGCTCTATTATTGCAGCTCTTTTGCAGCTCAGATTTGCTACTTAATATTTAACCTAAACCTTTTCCCTGCTTTTGTTTTAGTTCATCATCCCTTGCTCAGTTCTATCAATCTACCTGTGCATTTCTACACCACCTCTCACCAGAGTGCTTAGCACCTGTCCTCGCTGAGCAATGAGGTTAATATTGAAGGCAAAATCCATTTCGTAGAGATAATGTACTATAGACCTTTCAGAAAAGCTCTCTATGATAATGAGGAATGAGTTACCATGCTGAGGTTGTTTAAGTGTCATTTATTTTAACAAGTGACACTCTGAATTTATTTAAAGTTGACTACAATGAAGGAAGGGTGGAAAGTTTTAAAGTTTCATGAAACAATAATAGAACTGCAAAGCAAGGAGCCCTGAAAGATAGATCTGAAAGACAATTCTGATTACAAGCTCCCTGGGAGGGCTGGTTGGGTTGAATGTTTCCTGAGGCCTGTGAAAGACTCTAGAGACATAGAGAATAAGGATGTCACAGAAAGAGCAGTGGGTTGGCCTCTGAGCTTCCCCTTCTTTTCCACTGTGCACCTGTGTGCTCACGTATATGCAGAAGTCTCAGCAGGTGTATGCTTGCAAGTGAGTGACCTTGAGGGGAGACTGTCTCTTTCCCCTTTAATTGTACCTCCCACCAACAAATTGGAGTCTATGAGTCCTGAGACAGCTGTCACTCAATTGACCCTGCTCTCTTATTTGGCTGGAGCAGAATTTGGCTTCCTGAGAATGAAGACCATATTTTGTTCTCATCTTCACAAGCAAGGATTCTCAATGTTAGACATAAAGTTCAATTTGTATTCAATGAAAAAATGGAGTTTAGAGAGCAGGCAAGGGGCAAAGACTGCTGAGTCTCCTTAGGGAAAATATGGGGGGGGGTGGTGAGGAATTTGGTAGCCTTTATCTGAATGAGCAAAAGTTTCTCAAGGGTGAAGGAGAAGATTTTTTTGATTGCAAGAAATAGAAACTAGGTAAAACTAAATTAAGAAAAATAGAGGCTAGTTGAAAGAAGGGGGATTTTTTGTTGGAATGCTGGTCTATCTCACAGGGCACGAAGCAGCTGAGCCTCAGGAAGGGCATGAAAGGAAGGAATAGAAACCTTGCTCCCCCTACTCTGTCCTTTGTTTCTGCCTCTCTGCTCACTTTCTCTTCTTCATTCTTCCTCTCTGAGACTAGCTTGTTCTGTTTCTCCAGGGATATACTGGGCAAATGATGGATGTTTAAAAACTTTCCAAAGTGTGCCCTCCCAGTTCCAGCCATGCACAGAGAATGCACTAGCTAAATCTGAATCCTTATTCCACATCCCTAGAAGAGAGCATCAGATGGCTTTGATTTATGCCAAGATTATACACGTAAGAGTTGACTAACTCTGCTCCTTCCCCTGCCCCTATGGCCCCTGGTGTACATTAACTGCATATCCCCATTGGTAAATAGGAATAATAAATAATTTTCAAAACATAATAATGAAAAAGTATTGTACTCCCAGTCTAATCATTTGTAGTCAAGATGACAAGGTCAAAAAACAATGAAACAAGAAAAAACCACAAATGTGGGCTCTTGGGGGCTTGTTTTTGTATATGGAGGAGCCTGTTTTCATGGAAAGTGGCCGTTTTGAGCTGGGAAGATTCATAAAATATTTCTAATACAGGAGAGAACATGAAGGCATGCATAAATCAGCGCTAGGGACCAACTGCAATTTTGTCTTCCCGGAATTCGGAGATGGCATATGGTGCTTTGCCAATCTAAATGAGATGCCGTCTGAAGGTGGGTAATTTTATGAAGAATTAGATCATAACAACATTTTTAAAGTTAAATAAGTTATTTTCTTTTCACTCCAATCAATTCCTTTATTAGAACATTTAAGATAATTATAGGCTACAGGTAAATTATATATTATCTGCATGCTAAATTATAACCCATCTCCATCAATTAATATTTATTGAGTAGTGAATGGGCCAAATATGCTAAGTTGAGGATTCAAGACCTGAGTGTAATTAAGCATTTCGGCTGGGAAAGATAATAACTGCATCTTCCCAAACAGCCTTCCTCCTCTCCCCGGTGTATGTGAGAGGAAACATAAGGATAATATGCTAACCCTTAGCTTATCTCTAAAGTTGTTTACACAGGGGAAAAAAATCAATTACTTTAAATATTTTAGATCCTATTTCCTAGTAACTAACCAATGACAATTTATGATGATCTTACAAGATAGACAGAGGAGTCAAATTTAATTTGCATTATTATTATTTTTTTTCACTCCCTAGGGCTTCTGGTGGGTCTCTCACAGGCAGGCAGGCAGGCAGGATGCTGCTGTAACCCTCAGCCCAGCGCCCATGAGTTTGGGATCCAATGCGGTCTGCAGACTAGAAACTAGTCTGCTCGGTACTGCAGAGGGTGCAGTGAAGCTAAGCAAAGCGAGTTATGGTTGGGCAGAAAATAGAAATCACGATATATCTATGGCTTTGCAAATGGACTATGAATAAGCTGAAAAAATAAAGCACTTTGAAAGCATATAGAATTCGATTTGGACCAGGGAGCAGATACTTATTTTATAGGAATGATTTCCATTATGCAGGAAAATAGGACGGTGCCTGGACACTGAGCATCTACCTGCTCCCATGGGCATCCTCTTCTGAGAGGACTGATGCATAAACCTTGAGTAGAGTCTGAGGCCCTGCAAATCTCCCAGCAGGCCGGGAAGGAGGGCAGAGGAAGTCAGAGAGGGGCTGAGGTGACAGGTTGGGGCCTTGGGAAGAAAGCACGTTGATATGACAGAGAACAAGTTTCCTGGCCTGAATCTGGGAGCTCTGGAGCCCCATTGACTGTATGAGTGCATAGCCCATTTGCCCCAGATGTTTACAGTGGACACCTGTCTGAGTTGAGTGCTTGAACGTGGAACAAATCCACACCTGGAGCTGTGCTGGTGGACTCTGTTCTAAGCCATGTATGTTCTGTGTTCACCGAGTTGGATTTCTACAGTTCTGCAAATCCCCACTGACACTACAGATACTACTAGGGTTGTTCTTACTTACCAAGCTCCATCTGTGTTTCCTCCCTTGAATCTCATAACCATCCAGAGACAGGCAGAGGCTGGGTTATTATTGCCAGGTATGTGAAAGGACTTGCTGAAGGTGATCGTGGTTGTCAGACGCAGAGCCTGGACAGATTCCCCAATTTCCATGTCACTGTCTGTCTTGCCATATGAACAGCAAAGCCATACGCACACTGAGACCTTACGCCCACCTGGGTATTTCCATCACCCAGCAGGGTGCCTTGTATAAGGTCAGTACCCATGACACTTAAAGCATCAGGGCAGAGAGGACAGGACTGGGCAGGAGGCCAGCTGGACTGCAGTTCTACCACTAAGCAGCCATGTGACATTGCCATTTCCCTCCACCTTTAAAAACACATGTGAGTTTTATTTCTCTCCTATAAAGTGAGGGCAATAAGAACAGCTCTAACTACTATGTAGTTGTAACAACAGGCATAGATAGAAAGCGTGGGGTAATGTTTAGAAAAAAGAAAATATTCAATGCTCAATATTTAAAAATAAGTAGATAGAAAAATACAATGGGTTATGATTCCCAGAAAGGGACTTCAGTGATCTGAAGAGGGTGGTCCCCTCTAGACTTCGACACAAATCCATATAGCCCCTGGAATCCCCAAATGCTGGTGGTCACCAACATTACATCTCGCACGTGAAGTGGAGGGGTGGAGATGCCTGGCCACTGCAGAGAAAAGAAAAATGAATCTGGGATTCAGCAGACGGAAGCCAGTCAGGCTTGGGCTTCTTAAAAGAAAATTGAAGGCAAGTTCTGGACATAATGTCCCTAATTCACATTTTATAATTGTGAAAATCATGTTGGTGCTGATTAGGCCACTTACAAACTTGCCTAACTGGATGTGTTTTTTCTCCTTTCACTTCCTCACTGTAACTGTTGGGTGTGCTGCTGTTTTGTGCTAGAGAAGGTGTATCTGAGTCCAAAGGAAATGCTAGCAATTTAATAGGAGATAAAGGGATCCAACACGGCTCCCACACACAATGAATGAAATGAGAGAAAACAGACTTGTAATGTGTCTTTAATGTAATCACAACTATATTCCAAGGATGAAGGTTTAATCTCCATTTGTATGGATGCACACAGCTTTCTCATTTGCAATCATCATTAGTGGGTTGTATGCACCTTGTCGAAATGGAAATCTGCCCAGTGGAAATCTAATACCCCCTAATGAAATGAGAAAACATCAATTGTGATGGAAGGAACCTGGCTGAGTCAGGCCACCCACACAGGTCGGTGGCCTGATTTCCAGGAGTCAATACCGAAGAGTCTAAATTCTGCCCCCCACCCTAATTAAGAACAGTGAAATACAATCCTTTCAGAACAGTCATGTTCGAGGGAGAACTCAGCCTCCATCTGTGCTGACATTGGAAGACTGACCGTTCCTCTAGGCCTTCGGTGGCTTGTGTGGGCACATCTCAGGTGGAGTCCTGGTGATTGGTCATGGGGCATTTCCTGTATATCTGATTTATAAAGTGGATTTGATCCTTTTCCCCATCCCTTAGCAAAGGCAAGTTATTTACATTTTAAAGGATGCTTACCGTGGCCAGTATTTCCTACTCCCCTGGATTACCATGGTTTTTATATGTTTCTTACCACATTCAGCCTATCTCATAGTTATTTGTGGTTTATTTTTCCCAGCAGACTGTGAGCCTTTTAATAGGAAGGTCCACTTTGTAATCATCTCTGTAATCTCTCCTCACGCCTCAGCACAGAGCCGGGTGGAGGTGCCTTGAGTAGTGCTTGGTGAACCGAATTCTCTTTACACCTGCAAACAGTACCATTCCTCTGGAGAAAAATCTTCTGTAGGACTTAAGTTAATCAATTTTACTTGTTTATTTATTTTTTTGCTTCCTGCTAGCTCAGACCATAACATGCTTGTTAGTTATTAGTGAATTCATGCCAGATTTTCAACTTAGTTTACAAATAAATTTTATATTTGCCAAATTTTGCCTTTCAAACTCTTTAATAAATTATACTTACAATTAAACATAGAAGATCCTTCTCCAAACTCCATGACTAAGGATGACGCAGAGATTCTGAGGATTAGTGCAGGTAGTCAGAGGTAACACACAGCTGGGCCCAGTTCAGATTGCACCACTCAGTCTGCAGCTTTGGACAAGGGGCGACTTCACCTGTCTTAGCTGCTTCATGATGAAAACACTTACATTACTGCCTGTGATGTGTATCCCATAGAGTTACAATGAAACTCACGAAATTGTCAGGGCTAAAGTCTGCTCATGGGTCTGGGTGTGTTCTTGGCCAAAGAATGACCAGATGTATCAAGAGTCAAGTCCAGCCTCCTGGTTCTATTATCCCAGGTCTCTGGCTCCTTAGAAGGGAAAAATCACCAAAAGGGCTAGTGCAATAGAGTGACCCCAGGAACAATCTCACATAAGCAGCTCTTTGTTATAAAATGGACCCAGTCTGTCTCTGGATGTAGGAGAGACACACTGTCTGGCTCCCTCCCTCCCTCACTGACACTCTCAGGTTATTTTCTTTTATTGGTCCAGTCCCAGGGAGCCTCCTAGGAGATGTGGGATGTTACTAAATGATCAAAAGGTGTCCTCAGTTCCATCAGCACATACAAACTCCCTTTCCAGTAGCCCCCGTGGTAGGGATAAGGGGAGAGGTTACTGGGGATAGTAAGACAGGATAGTGTGGGATAACACCAGACAGAGTGCCCTGGTCCTTCTTTCCAGGTGGAGCAATTTTTCCAGACAGCACTAAAGCAGGGCATCCTTGTGTCTAGAAGAGCTGGAGATGCTATGCACCTAACAAGATGATTGGTGTCAAAGTTCCTTTAACCTGCAGAGGGGTGTGTGAAAGAAAGGGATTATGGGAAACAGAAATGGAAAGGACTGGAAGTGCCAATGTCTCTTCATACTAATAAATCAAGAGGCCACAGTCACTCCAGGATTCAAACGCACATAAGTGAGTGTGGCAAGTCCAAGATCTAATTATACAAGTTATCCAGGAGCTCCCTGGGAAGAGAACACAATTTATGAGAAGAGAGTTAAGCACACAAAGATGTTCCAAAGGCAGTGGGGGGAGGCCCAGCGGAGGGGGCAGTTGTGATCCTGTGATGTGTCTGACTTTCCGTCTCTGCTTTTTCCTGTAATCCACTAACCCCAGGTACAGGGTTCTACTCTTTGGGAGAACTCTGGGAGGGAGAACCTCTGACAGTGACAAGAAATAGATAATGAACAATGAAAAATAATTCCATTGGAATGTCTGCAAGACTGTGGGATGAAGCAGCTGCGTTCTCATTCTCATGTGACCAAGTGTAGCTCGAGGGCTAGGGGAGGCCCTTCCCTGCTTTGGCAGGGGATACAGAATGAGCGGGAATACAGTGAGAGTTCCAGAGCCTGGTCTGGTCCCACTGAGGGTCTCACACTCCACTTGGAGCAGCGGGGCCTCTAACCTGTCACAGCAGGTGTGGCCCAAGCCTCTGGAAGCGGCTCATGCCAGTAATGGGAGCAATGGGAGCGGAGGGCGTTGCCTGGGCCATCGCTGTGTCCTCGTAAAAGCCAGCAGGCATCAGGGCAGTGCCCCTGACTGTGAGGCTGTGAGACTGGGAGGCCCCAGTGAACCTTGGGCTTAGCATGGGTATTGTGGAATAGTTTTGGCATAATTGACAGGGACTTGGAGGAGTGACAATGACATCATCTAAGAGGATTGGTGTAGCACTGTAAACATTGGAAAAATTCCCATGAACTAATGGAAGAACACCAGGAAAGTCAAGTACGGAAAATTGAGGGAAGCTATTTGTTATGGTACATGTGGCAGCAAGAACTGAGTCTAGGAAAACACAGCTACACAAAACCAGAAGGGTTGATGGTGCTCAGTTCTGGCTGCTTTAACGAGGAAAGGACTCTTGGTCACTGGTCTGTGGAGCTCCAGCAGCATCTATGCTGCTAATGAAGTCAGGGACCTACATGTCACTAGTATGCAATGCTTGCTAGTAAGGAATGCTGAAGCCTCAGGAAAACCGTCCTCAGTTGTAAGGATGGTGAGAGTAAGCTTTGTATGTTCTTCCATTCCCCTTTCGCCAGAATCACAGCCTTCTTTAGCTCAGGCAAGCATCTCCTCATTCCTGAGAATTTACATTTCACAATGTTAAAACAAGATCTGTTATAGATAATATAGCCCCAGGAAGCTTAAGCCAGGGACAGTCAAGCAGGGCTTCAGCAACAGGGAACACCAGGCCTCCTTATTTCCTTACCCTGGGACTTTGATTTCTAGGCCAAGAAGATAACGCATCTTAATAGCAGGCAGCTGAGTTAACTAGATAAAAGGTTTCTTAAACAGTTCGTGAAATCTTGAAATCAGAGAAAGCGGAGATTCACAGCCTTACCTTGCTTGACTGGATCCAAATGTGCAGCTCTGAAAACAACTCCGAGGCCACAGTGAGATGTGCGGCAGTGCCCCCGAGCTGACACACGCAGCTTCATGGACGTCCCTTCCTTCCGCACATGTGTACGTATTGAATTTTACTGCGCAGTTTCCTCTTGGCTTAACTCTGAGGATAAAAGATGTCATAAGAATCAATCAACTAAAACGGATTTAATGATCTACCCAATCAAGCTTACATTAAAACCATGAGCACACAGAGCTAATAAAAGGTCATCTTACATGGTGCTTCTCACTACAGAAATGCACAACCTAAAAAATTCAGATGCACAGGCAAATCACAGTACTAGGAGTTAACAAAGTATGAAAAGATGAGTGCCAACAAATAAACTGAGATGTGGTGAAGGGACCAGGGTTATCAATTTGGGTGATTCTGTGGTTAAAGGGGAACGACAGGCAAAGGAAAACAGAAAAGCTCTACAGAAGGGAGTAAAACCTACCTGGAGAGAAGGAAGAACTCAGAAAGGCTTTTAGGGGATTGATTTTGATGGAAGAAGGGGCCAGAAGAGAGCCTGGAGTCGTGGATTAGGGGCTTCAGATACATGAGCAGCGAGCTCCCAGATTGACCACCCGCAAGCAAAAGATTTTCAATAAAAGTACAAATTCAAGAAAATTCCAATTACTGTGGCAGCAGTAGAAAAAGGGAATATCAAAGGAAGTATCGAGGGGAAAAATGATTGATTCTGAACAAAGAAAAATTAAAGATCAAAAGCAAGAAGATAAAGGAAATCACACTGGTTTTGGACAAAGACTACATGCATTCAAAACCTATAAATAGATAAATGGGGAGCAATTTTCTGAAAAAAGTTAATGAAATGGAGCAACAACTGAGATATGAAAAATAATGATTATGTGACGATGGGAAGGAAGCCAGTCAAATGCTGCCACATCAATTAAGGAACCAGCAGGCCTCCAGAGCAGAGACAAAAATAATACAACTTCTGAAGACCCAACATTTACAAGACAACATAAAAGAACCAAGAGAAACATGTGCCTTTTACTACTAATCTGCTTTTACATGAAATACTAGGGGAAAAAAAAAAAACCCTTAAAAAATATGATTATGATTTAAATTGCAAAGCAAATTCTTCAAAGCTGCGTGTACTCCGTCACAGTCTCCCGTGTGATCTCTGAGCCATGTGCCTTCACCTTTGTAGGTGACCCCTCTGTGGGTGATGTCACTGACTTTGCAGATGTTAAAACCTAGGAGTGGGGGCGGAAGGACTCTTTGAGCTTGTTATTATGGTGTAGTTTGGGCATAATTGACAGGGACATGGAGAATGCCTCTGCACTCTCCTAGCTCCTGTGCTCACTCTCAGCTTCCTTGAGAGTCAGAGAGAATGTTTTTAGCTGTGACTTTTTTGGTCCCCCCCCCTCCCATTTTCAGACATTAATGAGTAATCTGTCCGTGGAGTCCATCTTCAGACACACCTGCCGAGCACACAGTTGGATGAACAGTTGGAGTGAAGAATTCAGTGTCCCTGACGACCTCTCTCTTCCCGGTTACCAAACCAAGGAAGATACTAATGTGCTTTCCGATGTCATTAATTAGTTGTGCTTGACTGGTTGTGAATGGCACCGCTGAAATTTTGTTCTCTGATGTTCTTTCTCTTCCAATTTTCTTGTGTTTGTTTTGACATCTGTTTATTATTTCTGAATCTTCAGTGCCTAGTCAAGTGCCTAGTTGGTTGTCAGTGTCAAGAATGAAAGGGTTGTCACGTGTTCCCCATCCTTCATTTGAAACCCGTACACCAAATGTCGCCCCTACTGTCCCTCCTCTGTCCACTGGCTCCTTTTCCCTCACACTCCAGCTCCAAACCATGAGGATTTTCCTCTAGCTCTTCCCTCATCCCTCTTTATATTTCTTTTCTTCTTTCTTACTTCACTTTCTCTTTTCTTTTCTTTTTGTTCAGTTTTTTTTTTTTCTTTTAGATAAGAAAAATAGTTCATTTTAAGGAGGTGGGTAGATTCACCAAAAGAGAAACAAGCAACAAAGGCAATGTGTTTCCTGCCTTTATTTTGGTGAGTTCCTCCTTTTAAGGCCAGAAGTCAAGTTCTCATTTCTCGTAGGTGCTTCTCTGAGTGTCGTTCTCTAGAAACAGGATTTCTCAGAAAGCTTATTTGAAAATATCAAAACACAAACTAACATACATAGTTATAAAACTCATATAGATGCTTATAAATATTTATCACAATTTACACAAAACTGACACACAAATCTGTAGTTATAATAAAATCTGATTTCTACCCATTTTTGGCTATTTCCAGTAATACAAGCTTTCCCTTCATGCTGCTTGTCATTTCTTTTTTAGCTTATTCTAAATGTTTAAAATTTGAGTTATAAATTTGTGGTAGGGGGTTTAATAGCTCCTACTATCTTGTATTAATTTTGCAATTTATTTATTTATTTAATTTTTATTAAGGTTATACATGAACATAGTTTGCAATAAACATTTCTTCCATGTTTTCCATCAAGAATTAGTCTCTGTCCTCCTGTCAGTATTTCCCATTTTCCGTGTGTATTCATTTTCTGTTACCACAAGCTTAGTGGCTTAAAATGACACAAACTTATTATCTTGTAGCTCTCTAGTTCAGAAGTTCAACATGGGCTGTGTTCCTGTTAAGAGGCTCTGGGGGTGAATGTGTTTGTTTGCTCTGGTGTTGGCAGAGTTCAGTTCCATGTGGTTGTAGGACAGTTGCTGGCTGTCAGCACCGGGCCCCCCTGAGCCCTCGTCCCTGTACAAAGTCTCCTATAACTCAGAGCCAGGAGCAGGACAGTGGATCTTTCTCAGGGGCCACCTCTTAACATCATCTGTCTTTCTCTTCCATTTTAAAGAATTCAACTGATTGCTTTGGTCTCATCCTGATAATGCCTTTTTCAAAGTTTTGTGGGGTATTTTTGTGGATTTTGGGGGGGGGGGTTTGACACGGGGGCTCATTTTGTTACCCTGAATAGAGTGCTGTGGCATCATAGCTCACAGCAACCTCAAACTCTTGGGCTCAACAGATCCTATAGCCTCAGCCTCCCAAGTAGGGGATCTACAGGCGCCCACCACAACACCTCACTATTTTTAGTGACCAGTCTTGCTCTTGCTCAGGCTGTTCTTGAACTCCTGAGCTCAAGCAATGTGTCTGCTTCAGCCTCCCAGTGTGCACTGGCCAAATTTACAAAGTCGCAATTACAAAGTCCTTTTGTTATGTAAAATGACAATCCTGGCTCCAGGACATCTTTCAGAGGAGGAGTGTATTTTACTTATGACACCATGATAACAATATATAGCCTTTTTAGATCTTTATTTTGTATTTACTGCAGTATCTTTAAATAGCATTCAAATTAGAATTTGATATATTTTAGTTTTTATAATTACTGTTTGTCTTACAATTATAGAAAGCAATGATTTACCTACCTTTCACACCCAATCTCCCATAACATGTGTCCATTTCTTGTACCTTCGTCCTCCTGATATCATCAAATTAAAATTAGATCAAATATGGGCTCGGTGCCCAGGCTCAGTGGTTAGAACGCCAGCCAAATGTACCAGGGCTGGTAGGTTCAAACCTGACCCAGGCCTTTTAAACAACAATGACAACTACAACAAAAAAATAGCTGGGCATTGTGGTGGGTGCCTGTAGTCCCAGCTACTTGGGAGGCTGAGGCAAGAGAATCACTTAAGCCCCAGAGTTTGAGGTTGCTGTGAGCTCTGACACCACAGCACTCTACCGAGGGTGACAAAGTGAGACTCTGTCTCAAATAAATAAATAAATAAAAATTAAAGAAATAAAATTAGATCACATATGGTTCTTATAATACCACCATTGTGGATACACTGTCCATAAATGAATTATGTATTATGCTATTACTTTTGTTTCTGGCAAAACTTTTTTGTTTGTTAATTTTTCTTTCATTCCTGTCTTGGTTATCCTATCCTCTCTCTCAGTCATGCGAACTTTCTCTCATCTTCCTGAAGAGCTCTCTCTTGAGAAAGTTTTGGCCTGTTGCAGCCTGAATTTGTTAATTTCTAAGCATGCCACCCCACTGCATCAAAGGAAACTCCCTGTGACTTGCGCCTGAAAATTCCTATTGCTGTTTGTTCTGTGTGTTTGAGCTTCTTGGTAAAGGATGCGAGGGAGGTAATATATTTCAGACACACATATATATATGTTTGCATGCAGGATAATGTGTTTTTCTGTTCTCACGCTTAGTAAAGAGTTTGGTTGGAATTCAACAGGGATAATATTTTCCCTCAGAATTTTGCTCTTTACATGGAGTTGAATATCTTGTGTTTCATCAATTCTCCCTGTTTACTGGGCCATCACAATCGCTTCCCTTATCTTCTAGTCTACAAACTTTCTGTTTGATTCTCTCCATGGAAAAGCCCTTTGTGCTTCTCCTGTGGGGAAGAGTCAGGGGGAGGGCCCAGGGGCCTATTGCTTCATAAAAAGACTTCCTAGAAACCCTCTTGCTTTTGACCCTATATTCATATGCTCCAGAAAAACAACTTTCCTCACTAGCTTGTTCTTTCAATCCCGGAGTCTTTGGCGTTGAGGGGATGTGAGTGGAAATGTTGCTTGCTTTTCTCTGATTAAGGTTTAACATTCTCCAGTCTGCTAAGGCAGTTAACTGGTGATTATTTTCAAGCTACAAGATTTTATTCCTCTTGCTTCCACTTTTATTCTCTTTGTTACTGTGTTTGTGACCTTTTCCAACTGCTGTTACTTATTCTTTTTTGGTGATAACTGAATCCGATTTGTGTGGTGAAGGAGCTGTCTCTAAGTGCAAGTCTTCATAGACTCTGAGAATTCAACAATCTTTATTTTATTGTTGTTGTGGATAATAAGACCAAAGATTCTGTATTTGTCAACTCATTCATGGTCTATGTTTAAATGGTCCACTTCCTACCAGACAACTTTACCTAGATATGCTGCCAGACTGTCGCTAAACCCAAATGGAAAATGCTGAAACATTCCTTCCAAATGAGTGTTGTTGTTTTTTTCTGGTCTACCCTTGCTGCCATGGGTCTCACCATTGTCCATTTTTTTTTTTTTTTTAATTTCAAATTAATATGAGGGTACAGATTTTTAGATTACATTATTCTCACTTCCAAGGTAAAGTTCCAGTTGGACAAGAGCTCCTCACCCAAGGGGTGTGCTCTGTGCACTCACTGGCATTGTGCTCTTTGGGTGAGATCCCTCCCACCAAGTGTCCTCCCTCCTCCTGCCAATCATCCTCCTCCTGCCCCACCCCCTCTCAGCTCCCCCAGCTCCTGTACTAGACTCTATTTGGGATTTTTTGTTCATATGAGCATGTAATTGTTTATATCTAGCCCACCATTTTCTTGATTCTCAATCTGTTCTACTGTGCTTCCAATTTGTTCCTCAGAGCCAATCTCTTAACAAGGCATATTGATTCTCTTTTTCATGACATCTTTCAAATGTGCCCTCACTATCCCTAACCTTTTCTTTGTTCTTAGTCTTGGCTGTTATTATCTTGAAACACAAGTATTGCAGAACAACGGACTGACAAGTTCCCATCACCCATTCCCTGCTTCTTCTTTTCCATTCTATTCAATCTTCTTGAAGACCACGGTCACCTTGATACCTTCTAGCTCACATGAGTGTAGGGCTTCACCAATCTGCCCCCTTTTGGGTCAAGTGTAGGCTGAAAGATCAGTGCTTAAATATAGACAGCATTTGACAAATGTGCATAAAGGAGGAGCTGAACGACATTCAAGGACCTCGGTCAGCCGTCTCCCTTATTTATCATCTCTCTCTGGCTGAATAATGTGCACCTTCCCCATCTGTCGTGCCCCCCACCCCAACCTGTGTTTCCCATGTAAATCCTCATACTACTTGGGTGCCGATGTCACCTCCCTTGGACTCTCTCCTCCTCACATAGATCTGCATTTCCTCAAGGATCTACTTTAATTCTTGCTGCTCCTGGAAACCAGCTACACCTTTCTGTGAACATCAGGACTTGGAGCTGCTGTCTCAGAACCACTCATGTGCTGTTTGCTCTTTTCCTTGTTTGTGCATTTTTTCTCTCAAGCTCTTTGAGGGTAGAGATTGTGTCTAGCAAGTCTCTCGAACGCTTCATTGTCTGAGCACGTGACTTGGCATACAGAACTTTACTTTCATGTAAAAACATCCTTAAGCAAAGAACAGCAAAGGGCCTTACATGAATAGACAAATTAAAAAACTTCTTCATTTTCTCAAATTGACATATAATGTCTTTTTTAAAAATTTTGCATTTCAAAAACCATTAATATATCTCGGTCAGTAGATTGAGTCCAAAATTTGACTCTAACTGACTTAATAATGTGCAGCTTCAGACCAACGACTCAGCTTTTCTGTATACCAGTTTGCTCATTTTTCAATCTTATTCTATTGTTCTCCTATCTTATTGTTCAGGTGATCAAATAAATCAGTTCATATAGAACAGTCTACACAGTGAATAGCTAGGAAATGCTCAATAAATACACATTAGCTAATATATTAATAAAAATATTTAATTACTTTTCATCCAATATTCTTCATGTTGCTCCAGAAGTATGTGCTATGTTTATCCTGTGGTCTCAGGCTACCAGGATGAAGCCACACAGCAGACCCTTCTAAGAAAGACCTGGGAGCTGGCAGGGGAATCACAGCATGTCCTTTCTTGGAGTTCAATGTTGACCCTGTCCCACCTCATACAGGGCTGAGGCCTGCACTCCCACTCTGCAGCACCCTTACATATGGCTGCTGCAATACACAAACCTTCTTCACTCTTTAATACATGTGGATTTGGAGGTTCTGTGTCTCTCAAAAGTTTTCATGCAATGAAACCTCTGCATTCCTAGAGCTGGCTTTTGTTTGCTTATTGCCAGGGTGCCCACAATAAAGAAGAAACACTTCTGTCCCAGGATCAAACACGGTTCTTTTTCTTAACTATGGTGCTCTTTCAGTCTATCTCCAAATTATGCTACAGTTTTACCCTCCTGCAATTTTCAAGGGAGACTGAAGCAGGGTAAGTTTTAAATGAAATCTGGGCACGTTGGTGTTACAGTGAGAAGGGAGGAAACGAGAAAATAGAGGGGCTAAATAAGGGATTAAGATGTGCTGTGATTTAACCCAGAGCGCTGTAAATTACTTCCAGTTTGTCACTTGGCAGATTTTCTTCTCAATCCATGTCTGCTCTAAATATAAATTCTCTGGGTTCCTAAAATACTTTTCCCTTCTCACCCCCTCTGATAATTTCATTCTCTGGCAGATCGCAGACTGTTATGAATCAGTAAGTGTCCATTTAATTTCCTAAGGCTACAGTCAGTGATGTTCTTTAAGCAGATGGAGAGATATTTAAAGGAGTGCTGGAGGTCCTGTTGCCTGCTTAGTTATGACACGAAGGGAGGCCACTTGTCCTGAAGGCAGAGAATGCTGTCTTTACTGTAGGCAAAAGCCAACACCACATACACCTCTCTCAGCACAAGGTCCGCTTGGCTGAAATACTCTGTCCTCTCTCTGCCTGTAAAACTCATGCATATCCTTCAAGTTCCTGAACAAATGTTATCTCTTCCAGGAAGTCCACGCTGATTCTCTTTTTCCTGCTCCTTTGTCTTGTCCTTGGACTAATTTTGTGATCCTTAGCCCTGTCTATCTTGGAGTGTAATGGGTTAGAGTTACAACAGGACTCATCACCAAATGATGGTTTCTTCAGGGCAAGGAGTGTGCCCAATTTGGATTTATTTTCCCAAATTCCATAGCAAATTGCCTGCAGCAAAAGGGCAAAACATGCTGTGGTAAAGTCAGTGGCCAACTTGGCTTGTTGAGAGAGGAGAGCTACTTGCATGGATATACTCTCAAGGTGCTCAGTCCGGGGCCCTTCTTTGAGGCCAGGTCTTGAACGTAGGAAGGAGACAGCTCTTCTATGATACTTTTTCTTCTCTCTGTAGTCACTGGTGCCCTTGTGATCTCACCGCCTACCCAGACAAACTTGCTCCTAACCTACCTTGGGCTCTTCTCGCTATGAATTTCTTTTTGTGGGGAAGAGGCTACTTCTCATTCATTTTTACTAAAGGGGTTTAAGAAAGTATACCAAACTTTCCAAATGAAAGTTTTTTATTTTTTATTTTTGGACATAGGGGTCTTCAGTTAAGATACCTGTGCCTGCAGTAAGGTGGTTGTAAAAGTGACAAAACAAACGTCTTTGGTGGTTGCTATTTTTCCTTGGGCCTGAAATACATCTCAGTGCCTTTTTTTTTCTGAGCAAAGCCTTCCCCTTTTAAAACTGGCTAACAATAGGCACCATTAAGAGCACACCTGAAGCCTCTGTGCATATGAAATCAATGGAAAACTCACAGCAGCCTCCAAGGACTCTTTTTAAAATCACCTTGGACCCTGTGTCTTGGAAAGAAACTGAAAGAAGCAGCTAAATATCATTGCCATGCACAAGGCATTTCACAATTTGCTACTTTAATTTCTGAAAAACTCTACAGCTCTATTATAAGGAGCACACAGTCTATTATCTCTCGATAATAAACCTTAAATAAATGCCAAACACAGAGGTCTAAAATTATTTCTGGCCTCATGCATCACTTAGGTTCTGAGTAATGGCCCTGAGATTGACTAAAAATAATGAAATGTATTCATTATACAGAGGTGTGTGTGTGTGTGTGTGTGTGTGTGTGTGTGTTTTAGAATCTTACAGATGTTAGTGCATAGATATTCCCTTTGATAATGTTAAGGCTTTGCAGAAATACAAGGACCCTCAATGAGCCAAATTGTAACAAAAATGCCTTTCTCTCCCTTCTTCCCTTGACTTGCCACTTGGAATTGTTTACCAAGTCCTCTTAATTGATCCCCTTATCAATCTTACCGAAAATCTATACCCTCTCTTCATCCTCATTCTCATCACCTCCCTCCAGCTCCTCCGGATTTCTCCAGTGAATTTCTGCTACAGCCTAACTCCAAGTCTCTCCAGAATAATTTTTCTAACTTGTAAAACTGGGTTTTTATATTCTTGCTTATTTTTCCAAGGTTAAAGCTAAGCTTCTAAATGTTTTAAATACAAATGTCTGTGCTAGTGCTCCTGCCTGGTTCTGTAAGTCTGTTTTGCAACGCAGCCCTCCCAACACACCCGGCTTTAGCTGTTGCTGTAATCTTGCAGCTGCTCAAGTGCTCCATCGCGTCTCATGTTTCTAGACTTCTGTTCAGTCTGTTTCATTTGTACAGAATCCATTTCTCTTCCCTCTCTTTCTGTAACTCCAAGATATCCATCCAAGGTCCATAATTGGTCATCATTTCCAGCAAGGTTACAACATCCTCCCTGAAGCTCTGCTGCCCTCTTGGTTTCTCAGCGCCCCGTCTGCAACCCAAATCTCCTTTGTTTTTCCCTGGCTGCATTTGAAATTCCTTGTGGGAGGAGACTCTCTCTTTGTATCCTCAGGATTTGGCATAATATCTTCAGGACTTCTGGTACCAAATTGATGTCTTTAGGCAAATTAACAAGGTTGATTTATGTTTTTAACAAACAAATGAGAACTCATGACTTCAAATGTTTGTCTTTTCTGAAAGAATTTTCTTGGAAGTATAGGCTGAATCTAGTGAGAAAAATTCAAAACCTCGTGGAAACTCTTCTTTGCAGACAGAGGAGCCCATTTACCTCTAGGAAATCAGTCTCAGTTTCTTAGGCACATGGATGTGTGTGACACACATCAGCTCTCAGCTTCATCACCCGGTGACCGTGAATGACTTCTGATGAGGGTGAATTATATTTTTGGCAATAAAAGGCACACGTTTCTATCACTGAGAATTAAACAAACAAACAAACAAAAAACAGTTCACCAGCTCTGAAATCTACCCTAAAGAGGAATTCAAATATATTCTGGGCAGGCAATGTCTTTGGAATATATTTATTATCACCTGTTGGGACTGTTTAGCAGAATGGATCTTCAATTTTGTTGATGAACTGGCTTGCTTATTTAATTAGGCCTGTGCTGTAGGGGCAGTATGGGCTTAGTAACAAAACACAAATTTTTAAGTTAAATGCTTTAAACTTCTTACCCTGAATCATGCTACTGAGTGAGGTAGACTTGGATAAGTGATCGGCTTTGGAGAGAAAATGGATTTCAGGTTCAGTGCTATAATAAGGGCATCGATGTTCAAGAATGGGGATAATCATTAAAAAGTAACTGTTATAAAATTTATTTTTATTGATTGTCTGCTATGTGTGAAAGTGAGCTAAGTGTTCATAATAATTTTTTTCATGTAATTCTCTGAAAAACCAATTTACAGATAAGGAAACTTAAGCGCAAAGAGATAAGAAGTTTTCCAAGGATGACATAGCTATTAATAGGTAAAGAAAATCAACTTTTTCACTCAGGCAGTTGAACTCCATAGCCCATATTCTTAATTTCCTTTTTCTCTTTTCTTGAAAAACTCTCACTACAACCAGACTTTCCAGCAGTAGAGACTTAACATATTGGTGAATTTGAGTTTTGGACTATTTTCTTTTTAAGCTATATTCATATAAATGAAAATTGTGGAACTTCATTAGAGAATATCTCATGTCAAGTACATATAAAATTCAGCACCACACACACACACATACCTGCTGCGTAAACTATTCAAGAGACACTATATAACTTCCTGGGGGTTGATTGGAGATCACTTGTCAGGCATCTTTTTGGTAAATGATATATTTCAAAACAGGAAGAAAATCTTTTTGAAGGGCTGTTGTGTGTAAGAGGGTATGGAGTATGTGGCCTCCAGAAGCATAGTCAAGACAAATGGATGGGACTTACAGGGAGATCTTATGTCAGTTTACTGTGAGAAGGAAACAGGTGACATCAGAAAGCTCAACAAGAGGGTAGGCTGCCTTGTATGGCACAGCACTTCCTGTCACTGAGGGTGTTCAAACACAAGGTGAATGACCCCTGTCAAGGATGCCATAGATACAAGTCCTGGGAGGCTGTTGGGTCACATGTCCTGTAAAGTCCCTTACAGCCTTCAGGGTTTGATGTTTCATAAAGAAGCTAGGACTGTGGTGACCCTCACCTTGCTCAGTGAACCACAGAGCTGCCAGACCAAACACTCCAATAACTCGCAGTGAAAGGGGCCCTTGGCAGGTCTCTCTGGACATGAATGATGGCAGAGATGACATCTCGGTGCCTTGTTAGTTTCTGCCTGATGTGCAAATGTCAATGCTCAAGTCTGTGCACACATTAATCAAGTGGAAAGTCAGTAATTTATGTTCTCATTGATAATTTTTACTTTAATGTTTACACATCAAATAAACAATGATTGCTGAGAAAGTTGTCTAAAAATACATGTGCAAATGGCTGTTATTTACAAAGTACATACAATAACAATCATTATGTCCAAGTTGGCTTATTTAATTCCCTCAACAATACCAAGGAAATAAGTCTTATCTTTATTTTAAAGATGAGGAAACTACCTTAGGGAGCCAGGAAAAAATATCACTGCAGTGAAAGGACAAAAGATTTCTTTGATAAAAAGAACATGAAAATGTATTGCATAAAGAAATACATGCCATGTCTCCATCTGTAGGAATGAATTCTCATTCCAGATGTTGGGATCCACGGTTTAGTTTTGATATTTACTTTCCTTACAAATCACTCTCTTGATCCAGTGGTTCCTTGGTTTCAGTTCCTACTGGGACCTTTGGTATCTCAGCTGCTTGATCTGGGCCAACAGATGCACCAGAGGATTGTAAATTTGATTGGTTTCGATTCAAATGCATTTTCAAGCCAGTGTGTCAAAGGGTCCATATTTAGTGGACAGTGGAGTATTTTACTGACATGATTCCTCCCTCATGTCAGTAAAAAATCACGATGGTCTGGTGTCAGATTTCTAATGGTATCTTCTTCCCCCATCTTTCCCCATATTTCTCCAAATAAACCAAGTCATGGGAGTTTGATGGCTTTGGTTTTAAAACCATGTCAAACACTAATCTGTAAAACATAACAAGTTGGTCTGAGAACTGGTTGGAAATCCATACAATATTTTATTTCACAGCAATGAGAATGAATGAGCTATAACTATGTGGAGGAGGCTCAAGAAATAATGTTGACCAGAGAAGCCGGATACAAAATGTACAGTTTCATTTGTATAAAACAAAAATATGGTATTTAAGTCAGGATGAGGTCATAGTTATATTTGTGCAGTAGGTTGGGAGTATTGGTGATGGTTTGAAATTTACCAAAGCTGGAATTTAAAATTTTGCCAAGCCCAGTATTTATAATTATTTTCGTACTTTTCTTTATCAAGGCTATATTTCAAAGGCTATGTTTTTTGTTTTTTGTTTTTGAGACAGAGTCTCACTTTGTTGCCCCTGGCAAAAGAGCCCTGATTTCATAGCTCGCAGCAACTCAAACTTGTTCAAATGATCTTCTTGCCTCAGCCTCCTGAGTAGCTGGAACTGTAGGAACCCACCATGACACCCATCTAATTTTTCTATTTTTAGTAGAGACGGGATCTTGCTCTTGCTTAGGCTGATCTCCGACTCCTGAGCTCAAGAAATCCACCTGCCTCAGCCTCCCAGAGGGATAGGATGGCAGGCATGAGCCACCGTGCTTGGCCCAGTATGAAGGCTATGTTTCAATAAAAAGTTTACGCGCACGTGCACACACACACACACACACACACACAAAATTACTTGGAAGAGAGCACACTCAGCCCTCAGCACCAAGTCCTAGGAAAGCCAGTGATTTCACTGAATAGGACATAGAAGCAGGTGTCTTTATTCTCCCTCCCCATGGGATGAGTTTCTGCAAGCGCATGCTCTAAGAACACAGGCTCTGACAAAACTAAGAAAGGATTGAAATATTGCTACACTGTTACCCTTTTTCCCACCCTAACAATCAAAGGGCTATTTTGGGGACTTTGCTCAACCATCAGGCAGCTAAACCAGTCTGTCTGAGAGATCCCTTGCAGTGCGCAAGATTCAAGGATAGTATCTTGGCCTCCATCTTCTGGAAACTCAGAACATCTGGATTTGTACAAGATATTTGCCCAAGGTCACTCACTCAGCTTAGAAGTGGCTCCTACCCTTACCCTTTACATCCATGTTTTCAAAAGTACATTTCCTAAACCCCTAGTGCTGTAGGATGATGATGGAGGTCACCAATAAAAGGGTGCCAGAGACAAGTTAATTTGTAAAAGGTCATGTTACAGACAGCCTCATACCATTTCATATACAGATCTATGTCTAGGGTCCCGTGTTGAGCCCCGCTGAATGAGACACACTTGGATCCCTTTAAAAGGAACCTCAGTTACCTTGGGAGCTAGCGGGGAGAAGTCCAAGGTAAAGCATAAACACAGGGCATAGCTTTGTCCATGTCACCAAATACTAATTCAGTGTACATGAAATTCTTAAAGGGAGTATCTTCCCTGGGTTGAACCACGACCAGCATCAACTGAGAATAAGAGTGTCAACAAAAGTACCAGGAAGTGCAGAAACTAAGTTTCTAAATCAAATAACTTGGGATCAAATCCTGTCCCTGTCACTTGTTTCTTATAAAAACTCTTTCCCCTCTTCCACAGATCCTGGCATAGCTTACTTCCTCATTTCTTTCAGGACAACACACAAATGCCACTTTATAAGATCACCCTCACCGAGCCACGTCTATGAAATAGAAATCCCATCGTTATTACCCTCTGCCCCTTTGTCCTGTATTTTATCATCCATAGCACCAATTATCTGTTTGTTTACACGGTTTATTGTCTGTCTTTCACAGGAAGACAGTGAGTTTTATAAAACCAGAGTCTTTATCTTTTTTTTTCTCTACAATACTCTTGTAGTGTATAGAACTGTGCCTGCTGTATCAGGGCTCAATAAATATTTCAAGTGCCTTTTAAAAAAGAAAATGTTTGTGCAGATCTAAGATAGTATTAGCACTTAGCACTCGTTATTTTGTCTGTTTATTCTCCCTGGCTATAAATCTATCTATTCTTGAACTTCAGGCAGGATAATTTGCCCTTGAATTTGCCAGGGCATCCCCTGTACTGCCTAGTCCTGTCCTGAACCTTCAGACATACACAGCCAGACTGCGTATCCCAACCAGAGGCTCTGAGAGTGTTCTGTGGGCCCCTCCTGGGATTCATGGCCATGGGAAGTAAATGACTTCTCTGGCAGAGGAGTGCATAATATGGAATCTACAAAAGGTGACCAGGGCACTATCCCAGGATTCTCCCTTAATTAATGCATGAGTCTCCTTCACAGCTTTAGCCAGATCATGCCATCCTCAATACGTTCTTCTGCTGCCAGAAAACTGATAGAAGAGGCTACCTGGGGCTCACACCAATTGACAGAGACAGATCTGGACCTGGAGCAGACCTCTCATTCCCGGGCACAGTTCAGCACTGCAGCTGGTTCAGAGGCTGCGAGCCTAGCATGGGGTTTCAAATTACTTCCAGAGAATATGGTCTCTCTTTGTGCTTTGTCTTAGGCTTTCCAACTTGAAGCCTCGTTGTATGAACGGTAGCAGTCAGCCCTGGTCCCCTGAGACTCATCTGTCCAAGATGAGTTCCTGCAGTTTGGGCTAACATATGGCTTGGTAGAGGATCTCATCTCACCTTCCCATTCCTAGGTGTTGATTATAAGAATCACGATAAAGCAATTCTAAATGTAACATGGTTATCTTTCCTCTGGTTTGGGGTACTTATGTTTCTTTCAATACCAGAATCAAGGCTGTAAGCCTTCCCTTTTGAGGTTCAATGGAAGCCTTACCCACAGACCCAGTGGCTTTCTCCCCCACGGACCCTTTGAGCGCGTGGCTGTCCAGGTGGAGGTCAGGAGTCTAGTGGAGCGTGCTCTCTACTCTCACTGGCGGAGCTGCAGGAGATGTATCAGTGGGGCTGATCAGAGACACAGAACCAATAGGAGCAAGATATTAAAAGGTATTTATTATAGAGATTCCACCTTATACAATTACAAAAGCTGGTTGCACAGCATTTGAAAGATTATTGCTTCTCTGTCTAGTATGGGGGTCTGAAGTCAGCATGGCAGGAAGTTACAAAGGAAAGATTGATATAAAGTACAGCAGAGCAACAAAGCCTGAAACCTGTGAGGATGAACCAGACCTCAGGAGGATAAGGCTCTCAATGTCTCCACGCCTTTAATTTCAGTGATGTGGGTACCCGACAGTGGAAGTTGGCCCTGTCTCAGGATGTTAAACACACATGGCCCAGAAGCCAGAGTAGAGTAGCTGAAGGAGGGGACATTGGAAGCTGGCAGAACAGCAAAAAGATGAGCCAGCAGGTACAGTGCCTTGGGCCCTGCACTGACCTTTGGGGACTGAGAAGAATTTGCTGCTTCATTTTCAGTTTCCAAATCCAATGCAAGATGTCTCTAGCTGCACATACTGACATACAATTATGCAGCTCAGGGAATTCTAGGAAACATGTTCTATCTCAGCTAAATATATGTGTATGTGTATATATATATTTTACATATATATATATTTCAAATAAATACAATAACAAAATCCACTACTCAATACACAAATATATTTTGTGTAACCTCAAACAGGCAGACTCTTTCCTCCAAAGAGAATACGAAGTCTGTTTCTCCATGTTTGGGTGATATAATTATCTTCTCACCGAGCCATCATTATACTTTTGTGATCCTCTAGCTTAAATGGTGAGATATAATACAAAATATGAATTTGGTCTAAGTACCTAGTTCCTTGTGGTGGATACATTGCTATTCTAGAATTTGGTCTCTGACCTTGGTTTCTACAGAGGACTCATAATTCCTTGGAATTTTCTGAGTGATAGGACTATTTTTTGTTCTGGCAAGGCAACTGTGAATGGGCTCCTGGCTGTCGAGGTGGAGGTCAGAAGTCCAGCGGAGCGTGCTTTGTGCTGTCAGTGCTGGAGCTGCAGGAGATGTATCAGTGGGGCTGATCAGAGACACCAGATTCAGATCACCCTCCAACCTCCAGGAAGGGGAGAGGGCCTGTAATCATTCATAATTACATGATACGGTCTCCATAAAAAACCTTAAAGTACAGGGTTTGAGTTGGTGAAAAGGCACACATCATGGCCCAGAGAGAGGCACACTCTAAGTCATGCCAACAGAAACTCCTGTGCTTGGGACCCTTTGAAACAGGGGTCCTCAAACTGCAGCCCGTGGACCACATGAGGCAGTGTGATTGTATTTGTTCCTTTTATTTTATTTCATTTTATTTTATTTTATTTTATTTTTTACTTCAAATTAAGATATGTGCAGTGTGCATAGGAATTTGTTCATAGTTTTTTGTGTTTTTTTTTTTTTTTTTTTTTTTTTTTTTAAACTATAGTCCAGCCCTCCAACAGTCTGAGGAACAGTGAACTGGCCCCCTGTTTAAAAAGTTTGAGGACCCCTGCAAGTCTGAACCTTGCCCTCTGCATCTTTTTATCTGGCTGTTCCTTTGTGTCCCTTATAGTATACTTTATAATAAGTCGGAAATAGTAAGGAAACTCTTCTCCTAGGTTCTGTGAGTCCCTCTAGCACAGTGTTTTCCAACTATTTTATCTCACGGCACACTTGAACCTGTGGTTAACTTTTAGCAGCACACTTGAATTATGTTGATCAAAAAGAAAAAATAAAAAAGAGAATATACTTATTGTGCTTCGAACTTGTTTCAATAATAATTTAATTAATGATCTATAAAATTTTTTCTGGTACACCTAAGACCCTCTCATGGCACACCAGTTGCAAATCACTGTTTTAGTGTATTGCTGAAACTGCGAAGAGAATCAGAGGAACCTCCAATTTGTAGCCAAGACAGATGGATGTTGTGGATTACCAGAGGCCTATTATTGGCAATCAGCATCTGAAGTGGGGAATAGGGCTATGAGATTGAGCCCTTAACGTTTGGGATCTATGCTAACTCTGGTTACTGTCAGAATGGAATTGAATTGTGACATCCAGCTGGTGTTGAAGAAGTGATGTGGGAAGGAAAATCAACATCTTTTCAATGAACTGTTCTGTGTTGAGTGTGAATAAAGAGAAAAAGGTTCACTTTTCTATACATTCCTATTAACATATGCATGTATTACATTAAATGGTAGAAAAATGGGAGGAAAGACAATATATGGTGTAAATGCAAATATATTGATATTAAAAGGAGAAATAAACCATAATTGTTGCAAATCTTAACCTTACAATTTATCACATGATCATAGTTAGTATGTATAATTAATTACTTTCATCTAATATCTATTGCATATTTCCTTCACCTTCAGCAAGAACCTTGGCTATTTTTTGTTCTTTTTCTAGTGAGGGTACTCACATCTTCATAACTAAAGAGTCTGAGTCATTAATTTGTATAATACTGAAGATATTTTTTAAATACTTTCGTTTACTTTAATTAAAGTACTAAGATGACCCCAGTCTGCATTCTAGATGCAGTCCTTCTCCATCCCATTATGTACTCCTGACAGCATTAATCATGCACATCTATATATAACTCCCTTCATTGCATGTGGATTCACTAGAATGTGGACCCTGTGGTGGCCAGATGGCAAAGTTAATTTCCAGTGTAATGAAGCCACTTTTGAGTCTTCTGGTGGAAATAATCACCATTTCACACTAAGACTTGTAGAGAGACATCTAGAATGCCAGAGCCCAATGTTGTGGGGAAAGGAAGCAAAACTTCCACTGTGAATCACTAGGAATAACAGTGAGCAGAGCCACTTTCCTCCCTACCACTCACTTCCAGAACCTGCAAATACTGGAAATGGGAGAAACACATCACTTATTTCTTGCTGATTTGGGTCTATACTGCATTCTGCAGGACATACTCCAGCTGGCACCCTGAGTTTTCAAAAGTTCATTTCAGGAGGATTCTGGGAAAATGGCAAAGAAGAAACCACTAAGACTCAGTCTCTCTAACCAGACAACACTTGTATTGACAAAATACATCTCATGTACTAATGTAGAACTCTGGAGAGTGTTAAAGTCATACAGCTTCTGGGAAGAAGGCCTTAAATGGTAAATTGAGGGTACTTTTTTAAGTTCTTAGCTAGGTAATGCCTACTGATTCTTTTCTCCCCACCCTTGTGTCACAGAGTTGTCCATGTATTCCCAGAGCAGTTTGCATGTAGCTAATGATAGCCAGAGTGAGCAATATTGAAGATACCTGTTCTGATCTCCTTTTGCTTATAATCACAGTTACAGATGCATCTTTGGGGAGGCATTGTTTTTACACCTCCTTCCATTGTTACAAGCTTCTCCCCCTCAAGTTGATATAAATTCCAAGGGTATTGTAAAGACTTTTACCTTTTTTATTCTCCCTTCATTTATTTATGTTTTCCTTTCTGGGAGTCAGACATTAAAGACTAGGATATTCAAAGCAACTGAATATATGGGGGATATTAGAAAGTTATTATTCATATCTAAGGAATGGTGCAAGGTCAGAAATCCCTGGAAAGACCTAAAATTATACTTACAGGTTATTCTTGGCTCAGATACTTCCTGTATCCATCAAAACAAGCACAGATCAAACAAATAAACAATCAGCAAACCCCAGGGAAGGGGGAGAATCTGATTTCCAGTGTTAATACATTATCAAAGTAAAATGTCCAGTTTCAAAAAAAAAAAAAAAAATCAGAAGACATACAAAGAAACAGAAATGTATGCCCAATTAAAAAGAAAAAAGTATTCCCTGGTGTACATATACCACAGATTATTAATCCATTCATGGATCGATGGGCACTTGGGCTTTTACATGACTTAGCAATTGTGAATTGGGCTGCAATAAACATTCTGGTGCGAATATCTTTGTTGTAATGTGATTTTTGGTCTTCTGGGTATGTACCTAGTAGAGGAATTATAGGATTGAATGGCAGGTCTACTTTTAGATCTCTAAATGTTCTCCAAACATCTTTCCCAAAGGAATGTATTGCATTCCCACCATCAGTGCAGAAGTGTTCCCTTTTCTCCACATCCATGCCAACATCTCTGTTCTTGGGATTTTGTGATATGGGCTAATCTTACTGGAGTTAGATGAGATCTCAAAGTAGTTTTGATTTGAATTTCCCCAATGATTAAAGATGATGAGCAATTTTTCATATGTCTGTACGCCATGTGCCTGTCTTCTTCAGAGAAGTTTCTCTTTAAGTCTCTTGCCCCGCCTGCGATGGGATCACTTGTTCTTTTCTTGCTTATATGTTTGAGTTCTTTGTGGATTCTGCTTATTAAACCTTTGTCAGAGACATAACCTGCAAATATCTTCTCCCATTCTGTGGGCTATTTGCTTGCTTTACTTACTGTGTTCTTGGCTGTGCAGAAGCTTTTTAGTTTGATCAGGTCCCAGTAGTGTATTTTTGAAGCTGCTTCAATTGCCCGGGGGGTCTTCCTCATAAAATATTCACCCAGACTGATTTCAAGGGTTTTCCCTGCACTCTCTTCTAGTATTTTTATAGTTTCATGTCTTAAGTTTAAATCTTTAATCCAGTGAGAGCCTATCCTAGTTAACGGTGAAAGGTGTGGGTCCAGTTTCAGTCTTCTATAGGTTGCCAGCCAGTTCACCCAACACCATTTGTTAAATAGGAAATCTTTTCCCCACTGAATGTTTTAATTGGCTTGTCAAAGATCAAATAATGGTAAGTAGCTGGATTCATCTCTTGGTTCTCTATTCTGTTCCATACATCTACCTCTCAGTTTTTGTGCCAGTACCATGCTGTTTTGATCACTATCGATTTATAGTATTGTCTGAGGTCTGGTAGCGTGATTCCTCCTGCTTTGTTTTTATCTATAAGTAATGTCTTGGCTATTTGAGTTTTTTTATGGTTCCATATAAAATGAAATATTATTTTTTTAAGATCTTTAATGTATGACAGTGGAACTTTAATAGGGATTGCATTAAAATTGTATATTGCTTTGTTCAGTATGGACATTTTAACAATGTTGATTCTTCCCAGCCATGAGCATGGTATGTTTTTCCATTTGTTAACATTTTCAGCTATTTCTTTTCTTAGAGTTTCATAGTTCTCTTTATAGAGATCTTTCATGTCCTTCATTAGCTAAATTCCCCAATATTTCATTTTCTTTGGCACTACTATGAATGGAATAAAGTCTTTAACTGTTTTTTAGCTTGACTATTGTTGGTATATATAAAGGCTACCAATTTATGAATGTAGATTTTGTAACCTGAGACACTTCTGTATTCCTTTATCACTTCTGAGAGTTTTGTAGTAGAATCTCTGGTGTTTTCTAGATATACAATCTTATCATCTGCAAAGATCGAAAGTTTGATCTCTTCTGACCCTATATAGATACCCTTGATCACCTTTTCTTCCCTAATTGCAATGGCTAAAACATCCATTACAATGCTAAGGAGCAGTTGAGACAATAGGCAGCCTTGTCTGGTTCTTGATGTGAGTGGAAATGATTTTAATTTAACTTCATTCAATACGATATTGGCTGTGGGTTTCCTATAGATGGCCTCTATCAGTTTAAGAAATGTCCCTCCTATACCAATTTTAAGTGTTCTGATCATGAAGAGATGCTGGATATTATCAAAAGCTTTTTCTGCATCAATTGAGAGAATCATATGGTCTTTGTTTTTTAATTTGTTTATGTGCTGAATTATAAATTACAGATATTGAACCAGCCTTCAGACCCTGGGATAAAACTGACTTGGTCATGATGTATAATTTGTTTGATGTGTTGCTGGATTCAGTTTGTTAGGATCTTGTTGAATATTTTTGCATCTATATTCATTAGTGATATTGGTCTATAATTTTCTTTTCTTGTTGGGTCTTTTCCTGGTTTGGGG